>JASPKP010000989.1:0-10000 GCA_030674155.1 Stramonita haemastoma
GCCTTTTCTTTTTCTCCATTACTTCAATCTGTGTTTGTGTTTCCCTTGATTTTGATCCACTCTTTTCTGTCTATCTGTCTGTCTGTCTTTTTGCTTATCGCTTTTACACCCCTACCTGTACGTCTGTCTTTTTTGTCTCTGTTTCTCTGTCTGTTTCTCTATCTGTCTTTCTCTCTCAGTCTGTATATATATGTATATCTTATATCTGTCTGTTTCTTTATCTCTGTTTCTCTCTCTGTTTCTCTCTCTCTCTCTCTCTCTCTCTCTCTCTCTCTCTCTCTCTCTCTCTCTCTCTCTCTCTCTCTCTCTCTCTTTCTCTCTCTCTCTCTCTCTCTCTCTCTCTCTCTCTCTCTCTCTCTCTTTCTCTCTCTCTCTCTCTCTCTCTCTCTCTCTCTCTCTCTCTCTCTCTCTCTCTCTCTCTCTCTCTCTCTCTCTCTCTCTATATATATATATATATATATATATCAGTGGCTTTATTGCTTGGCAAGTAGCAAGACGTTTGTCTCAACAGCTGTTCAAAAGAGCTCAGTTTGTTCTCTAAGTGAAGCTCCAACACACAGTCATCCTTCAACATGGGCAGGCGAAGCTATCGAACTGTTTTCTTGTTAAGACCCAAACTCCTTTGGCTGAAAACAGTAGCGTTATGTACAGGCATAAATGCCCATCACAGGTGAAGAGAGATAGAAAGAGGGCAAAGGCGCATCTGACAAAGGGGACAGAGCAAACCATGAAATGAAGGAAAGTGACCCATACTCTTCTGGATATTTTTGCCACCCGTGCAAACTGGTCCTGGTGATCATGCTGTTACCGCACACACTTTTTTCTTTCACTCCCTGCACGTCTGTGATTCCACTGTCTTTATGTGATCCACAACACGCTGCAACCATAACTTGAATATTAGATTTCTTACAAGCATTCTAAATTCGCAACTCAATTTGAAAATCTGCAAACAAGTTTTTGACTCCATAAATCATTCTGCAATCCCATCAACACTATGAAGTAAGTGTATCAACAGTAAGTTTTACAGATGCATACCCTCATGCTCCAGGGTTTGCTGCTAACTTTAAAAAAAAACCCACCTGTTGTGACAATTCTATTAGCAAATGTCTTTACAAAACGTGCATGAAAGATGAAGGAACATGGAGGTCTCTTGTCTTTTTCTCTTTCTTTTTTGAATTTATTTTGTTTTAATTTATCTTTTGATTTAGTTTATTCATGAATTAATTTTGTAAGTGTTTGTGTATTGGCTTGTCTGCATATATTGTGTGCCTTTATCCTGTAATTGAGTTGAGTTGTTTTGTGTTTGGTCTTTTTGGTTATGGCTGTGGTCTGTTTCACGTGTACAACAACATCACTGAATAAAATAAGTTTAAAAAACTTGAACATTAAAAAATGATGTGGACTCTGAGATGGTAGCACAGGACACGCCTTGTAACTTTTTTGTTCCTGGGTTAGACAGAGAAGAAGTGGAAGATGAGGTGCTGTGTGATGGTGACAGAGACAGAAGAAGTGGAAGATGAGGTGCTGTGTGATGGTGACAGAGACAGAGACAGAAGTGGAAGATGAGGTGCTGTGTGATGGTGACAGAGACAGAAGAAGTGGAAGATGAGGTGCTGTGTGATGGTGACAGAGACAGAAGAAGTGGAAGATGAGGTGCTGTGTGATGGTGACAGAGACAGAGACAGAAGAAGTGGAAGATGAGGTGCTGTGTGATGGTGACAGAGACAGAGAAGAAGTGGAAGATGAGGTGCTGTGTGATGGTGACAGAGACAGAAGTGGAAGATGAGGTGCTGTGTGATGGTGACAGAGACAGAGACAGAACTGGAAGATGAGGTGCTGTGTGATGGTGACAGAGACAGAAGAAGTGGAAGATGAGGTGCTGTGTGATGGGGACAGAGACAGAAGAAGTGGAAGATGAGGTGCTGTGTGATGGGGACAGTGACAGGGAGGCGGAAGAGGCAAACAGGGCTGTGCTGCATGTCCCTGGTCAGTGAAACTGACACAGCCTCTGCTGAAGGCTGTTTGTTAATAAAGCAGGACGGACGCTATAGCCGAGTGGTTAAGATCTATCTATCTATCTATCTATCTATCTATCTATCTATCTATCTATCTATCTATCTATCTATCTATCTATCTATCTATCTATCTATCTATCTATCTATCTATCTATCTATCTACCTACCTACCTACCTACCTACCTACCTACCTACCTACCTACCTATCTATCTATCTATCTATCTATCTATCTATCTATCCCGTAGTCTGGCAGCAATGAAGGCACCCCCAAAAACTTGACAACCAGTTCTCTCCATTCCTCTCCTCTGTTCTGCATTTCTCAGTATTTTTGTTTACTTCTAGGCCTGTCCATTCGCTGATGTTGTCCTCCCATCTCTTCCTTAGTCTGCTCCTTTTTCCTCCTTCTTGGACAGTATTTTGAGTAGTGTTTTTGCAAGTCCTTTTGATCTTATGATAAACCGATACGATTTAAGTTTACGTGGTTAAGACCACTTGACCTGAGTCCCATGGGTCTTGGCAACGTCCGGTGAATTAGGGGTGAGTATTTTCACGATTTCTCAGGTCATCTTCACGTGCAGACCTGCCAGTGGTTTAATTCCTTTAAGATATTTACACATGCAGACGATTAAATATGCACGTTAAAGATCCCGTAATTCATGTCAGTGCTCCTTGATTAGAAACACAAGCATCTCCAGCAGACATCGCTGAAGACGGAATGAGGCTACCTCTATGGTGGGGAGAAACGGTCGCGTACGTTCATGTACACGACCCTGTGGAAATGGGCTTAAAATCCAACTGCATTGAACCATTTGCATAGTTTATATTCTGTCTCTGTATCTGTTTATCTAAATAATTTTTATTTCATCCTTAGATATCTTACATGTGTGTGTGTGTGTGTGTGTGTGTGTGTGTGTGTGTGTGTGTGTGTGTGTGTGTGTGTGTGTGTGTGTGTGTGTGTGTGTGTGTTTGTGTGTGTGCCCGCGTTGAGTGTGTGTGTGCGCGCGTTGAGTGTGTGTGTGCGTGCGCGCGTGTGTGCGTGTGTGCGTGCGTGCATGTGTGTGTATGTGTGTGTGTGTATGTGTGTGTGTGTGTGTGTGTGTGTGTGTGTTCACAGCTACTGGCCTGACATCAGGGTGGTGAGGGTGGCGGACTACGACGTGAACGTGTCTGAGGAGAAGGTGTTGGGCGTGAAGAAGATTGAGAAGCACGAGCTGTACAGCAAGGCGTCTGTCTGTAATGCTGTCCGCTCCTTTCCTGTTGAGCTTCTGATGGTGTTGTACTGTGCTCTGTTATCATGATGATGTCGTCTTCTGTTCTGTTGTGGGGTATTGTATTGTATTGTACTGTTCTGTTTGGCATTGTATCCTATTGTTCTGTATTGTATTGTTTTGTTGTAATTTGTATTTTTTATGCTTTGTAAAAGGTAAGGTAAAGGTAAATGTGTCATATAACCTAGTTGGGCGTAGGGGAGCGAGGCATCAGAGACCTCAGCTTCTCTAGGGGCCAGCATATTGAGGGCGGCGCCCATCTCCTCTCCCTCGCTGGTTTACCTTCCCTGACCCTAAAGAGGGCAGGTACCCATTTACAGCTGGATAAACTGGGGGGACTGTACTGAAGCCAAGGCGCGCAAACTGTCACCCATCCAGCTGGTAACCATGCTCGACGCTGCTTAACTTGACTTGGGGAAAGCGAGTACTCTGACCACTTAGCTAACCCACCCCCTCAATATGTTTTGTACTGTGTTATAATTCTGTTTGCATAGTATTGTCTTGTTCTGTTTTGTATAGTATTGTATTGCATTCTACTGTTCTGTTCTGTATTGTGCTGGAATGCAGTTCAGTGCGGTACAGTGCAATGAAGTGCAGTGCAGTGTTGTGCAATGAAGTGACGTGCAGTGCAGTGTTGTGCAGTGTTGTACCGTACAGTGCAGTGCTGTGAAGTGCAGTGTAGCACATTAAAATGTCCTACAGTGCAGTGCAGTGCAGTTCAGTGATGCTGGCAGAAAAGAGATGTCCCATTCAGTAATCACTCGCATTCCTATACAGGCATACACATCGAGATCGTCGTGTCGGTCTTTCTGTTGTTCTCTCTTTTTTATGCACACAAGCAACAAAACAATACACGTGGTAGTGTACTATGTGTTTTTAATGTTCAGAATGATACAATACATAATCTATGTGCTTATTTTCATCTCCAGTCCCTTTGTACATACAGTTTTGCAATTTTCTTTCATCTGTTCCCACCAATACAAAACCCCTACTTTTCCGAAAGGTGGAACATGTTTTAACGTAATATGTGAAAACGCACGCGTAATATGGGCATATTATGAGAAAGAAATTCTGCGCGTGTTCACACACGGGGACCTCAGTTGAAAGTCTCATCTGATGATAACTCAAAAAGCAACTGAAAGATGAAATGTAGCTAAACTTTACACTTGTGCTTTCTACAGTAGTCCCCCCAACTTTTTCTTTAAAATCCCTTTTCCAAATCAGTTCATAGACCATTGAGATCAGAAGAGGACATAATGAGTATCCGATTCAGAAAATGGCCACAAATGGATCTCCTATGCCACAGTTACAGTCAAACCACACGGTCACGAGCGTTACGCCACCAAGATTAACAGCCCACATCAAAGGCTCTGAATGTCTCAGCTACACAGGCTCACATCAAACCCCACTCTTACCTGCTCACTTTCTGATAAGTGGGTAATTATGATTGATGTCAGGCCACTGTCTAGCAGTTAGCTTTTGACTTTGAGTCAAGATTCTGGTTTCCAAGACAAAATAGAGGTTTCTTTTGTTTTCTTCGTTCCTTGACAAGAGCTCCAAGGTTCATCAATGATGAGATTTGTGTGTGTGCAACTGTTCACTGCCCAACATTTAGGTAGCCATTTTCCGACTGATGGGTTGCCTTGAAGTTTGAGTCAATGCTTACCTTTTATTCTTAGGTTGGAAAACTTTCCTTTTCTCTGACATTCTCCTCTTTCTCCCACGTACCGTAATCGAGTTACCAGCATCTATCATTGCAGGCTTGCTGACTCTAAAAAGGAGATGTCAAGTGCCATTAGCTATATTTCAAGTTTACAGGGGCGGTGACACGATGTGGCTTTGACAGTCTTTGATCAGGCCCGAACAGACTGACCCTTAGGTGGGACAGTCCCACTATGAGCTGGTCCAGCTGTCTGATCTGGCTGCCTGGTCTCTGACAGGGCCAGGTCTGTGGCCCTTGGCCCCGAAAATATGGACAAGCCTAGAAAGTGAGGAGAGCTCGAGCCCATAAACTTAACATTGAGTGGTGGCATTGATGGCAGTCTTTTAGATGAGATGAACACCAGCAGTGCAAAGTCCTTCTGGTCTGTGGCCCCAAATCGAAGCTTAACATTATTGATAAGCTTTCTGTGAACGTTTACCTTAGGATACGACACAATCAGTGTGGGCATGGCAGGTGTGGTCAGATCTGAAAGTGAGGTGTTGGAACAGCAGGACAGGTGTGCTACACTATAAAGCAGCTAGCAACAAACGACACACTGTTGCATTATTTAAACTGACCTCCAGTGATGCTGATTGTGCAGTGTACGACATCGCTATAATAACCCTGAACGAATCCCTGACGTTCGGTGACTGTGTGACTCCAATCTGTCTGGACCCTACCTTTGTACCTAACGGTGATTACTGCGTCGTGGCAGGATGGGGGAAGACCAAATGTGAGTTCTTCATATTATGGCCGTTTGTTTGTGCCACTGCTCAAAATTCCTTTGTATATTGGTACAAATAAGCCAACGAACTTAAAAAATAAGTACAAAAAACTACATGCCTCCCCTGTCATGTTTAGACATTACCGTCGACGTTAGAATGTAGCTACCTCATAAAGGGTGGCATACACCCAAAATGTAGCATCACCAGTGGTAAGCTTAAGGCTCTCGCCCAGGAAGGTAGTAGCCTGTGCACATGGCCGTGTGTGTGTGTGTGTGTGTGTGTGTGTGTGTGTGTGTGTGTGTGTGTGTGTGTGTGTGTGTGTGTGTGTGTGTGTGTGTATGTGTGGTGTGTGTATGTGTGTGTGTGTATGTGTGTGTATGTGTGTGTGTGTGTGTGTGTGTGTGTGTGTGTGTGTGTGTGTGTGTGCATGCGTCATGCGTATATATATATATGCGTATATATATACGTATGTATATATATACGAAAAAAAATATATATCTGTGTGTATGTGTTTATTGGGGGATGGAGTGTAGGAGGTGCGTGCATGCGTACGTGCGTATGTATGCATATTTCTTTTACGTAAATATGAAGACCGTTATGACTGTGTTGGTTTGTGCAGTCGGTGGGCCGCGTTCGGATGTGCTGAAGATGTTGAGGGTGACGACCCATAAAGGCTCTGACTGCAAACACGAATTTAACATAACCCATCCCAATTTCATGAAGAACCTTACCACTCAGGTGTGCGCTGGCCACATCGACGGAGGAATCGGCACTTGTCTTGTATGTGTATACGTACCTGTGCGTCAGCAAATACCTGTGTGTGTGTGTGTGTTGTTGTTGTTGTCTTCAATTTTACGTCTGTTCACTTTTAGTGATATTAGACGGAAAAAAAAAACCCACCTCACCCCCCACCCACCACACAAAGAAACTTGATAATGGAACAGGAATAATAAAAACATGAAAAAAACAACAACTCACTAACATTAATGCAACTATAACAAATGTCCTAAGGGACTGTAACAGAGACCTTTCACAATTTCAAATGCCAATTTTAAATTATTGAAAATACTGGTAAGGGAGTTTTCAGAAAAATGGGGCATGAAAGACTTTACACTCTTGCAGTCAAACAGTATATGAGTATTAGTGATATTCTCACCACACAAACATTTACCATTTTTGCTGAATTTGGTTGTCAATGCATTTAGTTTCATTCTATAAAATAATGTATTAATTCTTCTTGACATGAAAACATTTACACAAGTCTTTGAATGGTTCACAACTATTAAATTATCGGTATTGATCGCGGTCCTAGTTAACAATCTCCCATTTCGCTGATTTGTTTCAATGACCTTTCTCCATGATTTCTGTTCCAGTAAGCTGTACCCCTCTTGCAAGGATAAAGGCACATGCAATTCTATTGAATCCAATTCATGTTTTGCACCTCTCTTAGCAGCTCTATCTGCCCACTCATTTGGAAAGAATCCAGAGTGTGAAGGCACCCAACAAAAATTTACATTTATCCCCTTTAAGGTCAAGAGATGTATGACATGCTTAATCTCCAATATAATTTTTGAAGTTTTCTTGTAACATGGAGATTTTAAAGCATACAATACCGACTTAGAATCCACACAAAAAAGAATTTGAAATATACATAATGGCAAATCAAGAATATAAGTAAGACCCATTAATATTGCTACAAGTTCTGCTGTAAATATTGAGTGATGTTTACCAACATGATATGATTTTTCAATTTTTAACGCTGGTATAACAAAAGCAGATCCCGTTTCTTGATTATCTAGACGTGATCCGTCTGTATAAATTTGTAAATGGTCAAAATATTTATGATGGATGTGGGATCGGACATCAGAAACCATTATGTTCAGATTGTCATTCTTTTTTTCATTAGACACCTCAATATCGAAGTGTGCTTTATTCATCTCCCAAGATGGGCAAGGTAATATTGCCTCTCTTGTGTCCATGCTGTGTTGATTGACTTCAGAGTTTTGAACAAGATCAGACACGTATGTACTTATAGGCATTAAAGAGGATATAGATTTTGCTCTTTTAGGAAAACTAAATTCTGATTTTACTTCTATTTCTTCTGAAATAAAGTTTTCAGTTGTTCTGTTTCTGAGCACATATTTAGCACATGCTAGTTGACGGTAATCATCTAAAGGTAATATGCCGACTTCGTTATACGTTCCCATGGCTGAGGCGTGATAAGGCACACCAAGAGCAAGCCTGTATGCTTTGCAGTCTATACTTTGTAACTTTTTAAGTAAATACCTAGGAGCACTGAAAAAGACCTCTTGGCCATACGATAATTTTGAACGAATAAGAGATGTAGCTAAACTTTTCAAATTTAATGTATCTTGGCCCCAGAACTGTTTGCTGACCATCTTCAGTAAGTTCAAACATTTTTTTGCTTTAGTTAAATTGTGTTCAATATGTGCATTCCAAGTTAGCTTAGAAGTAAGAAAAACACCTAACAACTTTATGGTATTTTTATACTCAATCATGTCGGCCCCAATTTTAAACGCTGGTAGCTCTTCTGGATTACTGCTATTGTTAAAAAGCACAGTGTAAGTTTTTTCTGTGGATAAAGTAAATCCATTTTCAAACATATACTTATCGACATTGTTTAGCTGGTTCTGATATACCTTTTTAATGTAGTTTAATACTCTTTTTGGTGTGTTTCTTTTCATAGAAACATTCATCCACATACATATGTCATCTGCATATTGCACTATGACGACTTCGTTTGACAATGTCATAGGGAGATCATGCAGCAAAACATTAAACAGTAGAGGTGATATAACAGATCCTTGGGGTAGTCCCATATGAAGAGATCTAAAACCTGAATATGATTTTGCTACTCTAACTTGTATACTTCTATTAGTCAAAAAACTTTTAATATAATGATAGAAATGCCCAGAAAAACCTAGATTCTTTAGTTTACACAGCAATTTAGCATGCCAAACTTGATCATACGCCTTTTTTATATCAAAAAAAGTTGCAAGAACGTTCTTTCTTCTTGCAAACTGAATTTTTATATGCGTTGACAGTTTAACCAAGTTATCAATAGCAGACCTATCTTTTTGAAAACCCGTTTGATTGACCGGGATTATCTTATTTTTATCACAGAAATACATCAGCCTTTTCAGAATAATTCTCTCCATTAGCTTGCCAGTGTGTGAGGTCAACGCAATTGGTCTGTAGCTAGTTTTGTCTGTTTTGGGCTTTCCCTGTTTATGAATTGGAATGACAATTGACTGTTTCCAAATTACTGGCATAACACCTTCAACCCAACATTTATTGAACAGTTTATGAAGTAGAAAAATAAAGTTTACTGGTATATGTTTTAGCATGTCGTTAGAAACTGCATCTAATCCAACAGATGTTTTCTTAGTAGAAAGAGATGTTAAAGCATCTCTAACTTCTTCCACTGAAATTGCGGCATTAATATATGAACTGTTGTCATGGACTGGGTCGGTATACTCTGTTTTATACTCCTCTTCTGTTCTATAATTCTTGCAATTAAGTGACAAGCCTTCAAGACGCATCGATTTTGAAAACATGTCTGTAAACGCTTCAGCTTTTTCTAAATTTGATGGAAATTCTTTGCTCTCTAGTCTCACTGGACAAGCTGGTAAACTAACACCTCTTTTCATTTCATGAAATTTTTCCCAAACCTTTTTAAGGTCTTTATGGTTTGAAATTTCGGTTGTACAAAAAGATGTCCAAAATTGTCTCTTAGCCTGAGCTACAACAAGGTTACAGTGATTTTTTGCTTGTTTCTGTTTTAAATTATTTTCTGATGTTTTATCTTTTAGATACATTTTATACATTAAGCGCTTATATTTAACTGCTTCCTCACAAGCTGGTGTCCACCAGATATTTCCCTGATGTTTATTTGTTTTTAGCATATTAATTTTAGGAATAGACAAAGTGGCAGCATGAAGAATGGTCTCAGTAAATTTGGAATAAAAGCGGTCAATATTGTCAGTGTCAAAGCTGTCAGTGTTGTAAACTGCGAGGATGTCTTCAAACTTCTTCCAGTCAGCTTTTTTGTAGTTAAATTTGGGAATTTTGTCTTCCTGAATGTCACAGAAAGTTGTTGTTTTACCAAAAGTTGTGATAACAGGCAGGTGATCGCTGCCAAGTGTGTCTTTATACGTTGACCACTCACACTCTGGAGCTAATGCAGGAGACACAAACGACAAATCTAAGGCTGATGCTTTGTGACTGGCAATGTCTGGAATTCTTGTGACACTGCCATCATTTAGCAA
>JASPKP010000989.1:15000-22500 GCA_030674155.1 Stramonita haemastoma
CTGTGACTTTGCAGATACCAATGGCTCTCTGACTGCAGTTGTCAATGTTTCTCTGGTTATGGAAATGTCAGTATTTCTCTGACTTTGCAGCTGTCAACATGTCTTTGGTTACGGAAATGCCGATAGATCTTTAAATTGTTATATGTCAATGCCATACCGCGTCTTGCCTCCCTCTTTTCTGTTACTCTATGGAAATCTGTTCAGTAAGACTAGACAATGCTGCACAATGCGAAAAAGTATGGCAATAAATAATGCTGAAAAATTATTTAAGGTGTTTTGTTATCTCTGTGTGTGTGTGTGTGTGTGTGTGTGTGTGTGTGTGTGTGTGTGTGTGTGTGTGTGTGTGTGTGTGTGTGTGTGTGTGTGTGTGTGTGTGTTTGTTTGTTTGTTTGTTTGCAGGAGCGCGCGCGGGTGCGTGCGTGTGCTCGAGCGTGCGTGTGTGTTCCATTCTGGTTTTCACTGACTTGTTAATTTTGTGGTTTCTTTACAAGATGTCAAGCTGTTTACGAAAGCATCTCCCCTCTGTCTGCCTTAATCCTTCTTTCAATGTCTGTTGTTATGGTCCACGTTTCACATGCATACAAAACTATGGACATGACCAGGGAAGGTATCAGTTTGATATTGCCTTTCTTCGGATACTGACCATGTCAAGGTTTATCGTTTTGTTTTTTTGTTTGTTTTGTCTTGGTGTTGTAGTTGGCGTGTTGGGTTTGTTGTTGCTGGTTTCTTTTGGTTTTTTCGTGCTTTTGTTTTGTGTGTGTGTGTTTTTGGGATGGGGGCTGTAGCTTGTGCGCTTTTTGTTCTAAATTCAGATGTGATTGCTGACCTGTGCCTTACACAGATTCCAGTATGCAATTTTCTTTGCTCAATATAAAAAATAGTAACAATCCACCTATGCATTTATTTAACAATCATGGAGTACCATGCTCGAAATGCATGTGAGAATAGTGTATGGACATGACGGATGTTGCCACCTGAATTTTGCATTTGAAAAGAATCCAAAATACAACATTAAACCACTAACAACCGCTAATCAATAAAATCCAAATAAACTCTGTACTGTGACAAAATCATTCACTGTGCATGCACACTTTGTTACAAAATAAAATCTCTGTGCTTGACATTGATAATACATTGTTTTTGTTTTCTCGTTTAATTCGTTTTGGAATTCTGAGGTTCATTAGTGGTGCTATTTTTGCGCATGCACCATTTTTGTTTTTACCCACAATTAATGTCGCCACGGAGACGAGATAGCTCAGTGGTCAGAGCACTTGCTTTCCCCCAGCCAATGTTAAACAGCATTGAGCGTGGTTACCAGCCGAATGGGTGACCATTTGTGCGCCTTGGCTTTAATACCGTCCCCTAGTACAGTTCACCCAGCTGTAAATGGGTACCTGCTCTCTTTAGGGTCAGGGAAGCTGAAGCAGCGAGGGAGAGAAGATGGCCGCCGCCCTCAACATGCTGGCTCCTAGAGAAGCTGAGGTCTCTGACGCCTCGCTCCCCTACTACCACATAGGTTATGGGACACCTTTGCTTTTGACCTTTAAGGTCAACACATTCCAACTTCGTGGAAATATAGATACAAAAGGCAACACTTAAGCATTGATGAGACTGATGAAAGCAAGGCATTTCACAGACACACAATGAGGGAAAAAGAAACAGTGCAATCTGACATACCTACACAACAACAAACAACAACAACAACAACACACACACACACACAAACACAGTTATACTTACACCCCCCCCCCCACACACACACATACTCTTACATACACAGAAACATAAACACACACACACACACACACTTATACTCACACACACATACACACACACAAAACACACACACACACTCACTTATACTTACACACACACATTTGTACACACACACACACACACTTATACTTACACACAAACACACACACACACACACACACACACACACACACACACTATACACACACACTATACACACAAACACACACAAACACACACACTTATAACAACACACACATTTATACTTACGCCACAACTTACACTTACACTTACACTTACACTTACACACACACACACACACACACACACACACACACACACACACACACACAACACACACACACACACACACAGGGACGGGACAGCCTAGTGGTCAGAACATTGCGCTCGCAATTTGACGACCCGGGTTCGATTCCCATTCGAGGAGATTTTTCTCCTGGAGTTACATCAGTGCTGACTTCACTCTCCCCAATAGTCCTTCAGATGAGACTATAAAGGCCCCGTGTGTGAACGCACGCAGAACATATTGCGCACACGTTAAATCCTGTTCCGCTTTTCGTAAGAGTAGGCCATCGTGTGCCGGTGGGAACAGATGACATTTACAAAACTGTATACACACGGGGACTGGATGTAAAAAAGCAGAAGAGTGCTTATCCCATTATCCTCTATATAAAAGAAACACACACACACACACACACACACAGACACAGACACACAGACACAGAACACACACACACACACACACACACACACACACACACACACACACACACACACACACACACACACACACACACACACAGACACTTATACCTAAACACACACACACACATTTACTTACTTACACACAAATGTACCATCTGGAAATAAAAATTTGATTGATGATTCCACACACACATTTACTTACACTTTACGTCCTTCGGATGAGACTATAAACCGAGGCCCCGTGTGCGAACGCACGCATAACATCTTGCACAACGTTAAATTATGTTCCGCTTTTCGTAAGAGTAGGCCATTGTGTGCCGGTGGGAACAGATGGCAAGATTTACAAAACTGCATACACATGGTGACTAGATGTAAAAAAGCAAATGAGCGTTTATTCCATTATCTTCGATATAAAGAACAAATGAAATATAAAAGAACACACACATATTTACACACACACACACACACAGACACACACACACACACACACACACCACTCACTCACTCACACATCACACTCACACACACACACACAACACACACACACACACACACACCACACTCACAACACACACACACACACACACCACACACACACACACACACACACACACACACACACACACACACACACACACACAAACGCATTAAGCAGCTACAAACAGATAACAAAATGATCAACGCCTGTTACAGTATTATTTATTGCAGACAATTCATTTTCCGCGTTGAACGGCTCCATTCTCGCTGATTTTCAACAGGTAGCAGACAAGAGGAGGAAAGACAGAGTCACAGGTATACCCCTACCCACTGGTATCGGCAGAGTCAGAGTGTCGATGACATGTGCAGAGTCCGAGAGATCTTCCGAAGCTGCCACAAATTCATACAGACATGTTCAGAGAGAGACACTGAAAGCTGCTACAAAGTCAGAGAGATATTGAAAGCTGGTATTAAGTCAGAGAGATTTTTAAAGCGGGTACAAAGTCAGAGAGATATTGAAAGCTGCTACAAAGTCAGAGAGACACTGAAAGATGTTACAAAGTCAGAGAGACACTGAAAGATGTTACAAAGTCAGAGAGACACTGAAAGATGTTACAAAGTCAGAGAGACACTGAAAGATGTTACAAAGTCAGAGAGGCACTGAAGGATGTTACAAAGTCAGAGAGGCACTGAAGGATGTTACAAAGTCAGAGAGACACTGAAAGATGTTACAAAGTCAGAGAGACACTGACAGATGTTACAAAGTCAGAGAGACACTGAAAGATGTTACAAAGTCAGAGAGGCATGACATCTGAAATCTGCAATATTAGAAAGAGGCTGACATGCCCACAAAGTCAAAGAGCTATTGACATGTGTAACAAACGTAGAGAGAGAGAGAGAGAGAGAGAGAGAGAGAGAGAGAGAGAGAGAGAGAGAGAGAGAGAGAGAGAGAGAGAGAGAGAGAGAGAGAGAGAGAGAGAGAATTTGCACAGCTATAAAGAAGATGACATCTGCAATGTCAGAGACACATTAAAAACTCTCACAAAGTCAGAGAATCAAGGGTAAGCTTTAATGTAGAAAGCCATTGTCATCTGCAAATTAGTGAAAGACATCATTACATCTGTTAAACAGTGATATCCAAATAAGTGAAAGACATTGTCATCGGTTAAAGAGTCATCTCCAAATCAGTGAAAGACATTTTAAAGAGTCAACAGATATACTGATATCTATACAAATCAGAGAGATATTGCCAAATGCTAGAAAAAAACAGACACACTGACAGCTACAGAACAATAATTGGCGAAAAGTGGACATGCTGGGGATTAGGCCTTGATCTTGTTCTGAATCCAGTGGAGGAAAAAGGGCACGTTGGTGTAGACAGTTGGGGCATTGGCCCAGCCACAGGCATCGCCGTACGACACCACGCCCGTCTGCACGTAGCGACCGTCCTTCTAGCACACCAGGGGGCCACCAGAATCGCCCTGTGACAATGCGTGAAGCCTTCAGGGTTTTGATTCTTGTGGGTTCTGTTCTTTAGTTTTAATGCTTCTAGTAAGTTATTACAGTAGAAGAAGCCTTCTAAGCTATCATCTTTACATCGTGGATATGTGGTCAGGGCAGGGCTGGAGTTCCAGTTTTATTGTTCCAGTCATGTGTCACAGCATTACAACCGGACTAAATCCTAGTGATTCAGCTTTTGTGTTATTGTTCCAGTCATGTGTCACAGCATTACAACAGGACTAAATCCTAGTGATTCAGCTTTTGTGTTATTGTTCCAGTCATGTGTCACAACATTACAACCGGACTAAATCCTAGTGATTCAGCTTTTGTGTTATTGTTCCAGTCATGTGTCACAACATTGCAACCTGACTAAATCCTAGTGATTCAGCTTTTGTGTTATTGTTCCAGTCATGTGTCACAGCATTACAACCTGATTAGATCCTAGTGAGTCAGCTTTTGAGTTATTGTTCCAGTCATGTGTCACAGCATTACAACCTGATTAAATTCTAGCAGCGCACAGATGCGGTCAAGACAGGGCTGGAGTACCAGTCTCTGCTGACGTGTCTGTTTATAGGGATTTTTATCCTGGAGTTACCGGTGTTTCTGACGTGTCTGTCTATAGGGATTTTTATCCTGGAGTTACCGGTGTTTCTGACGTGTCTGTCTATAGGGATTTTTATCCTGGAGTTACCGGTGTTTCTGACGTGTCTGATTATAGGGATTTTTATCCTGGAGTTACCGGTGTTTCTGACGTGTCTGTCTATAGGGATTTTTATCCTGGAGTTACCGGTGTTTCTGACGTGTCTGTTTATAGGGATTTTTATCCTGGAGTTACCGGTGTTTCTGACGTGTCTGATTATAGGGATTTTTATCCTGGAGTTACCGGTGTTTCTGACGTGTCTGTCTATAGGGATTTTTATCCTGGAGTTACCGGTGTTTCTGACGTGTCTGTTTATAGGGATTTTTATCCTGGAGTTACCGGTGTTTCTGACGTGTCTGTCTATAAGGATTTTTATCCTGGAATTACCGGTGTTTCTGACGTGTCTGTTTATAGGGATTTTTATCCTGGAGTTACCGGTGTTTCTGACGTGTCTGTCTATAGGGATTTTTATCCTGGAGTTACCGGTGTTTCTTACTCTACTTACCTGCATTCTGTTGGACGAGAGTAGAAAGAAGTCCCATGTACCAACACACAGGCCTGGTTGTCAGAGTGATGGGCTTGTGATCTGCTGACCAGGGTTCGAATCTCGTTCAAGAGGATTTTTCCTCTGGAGTTAACATCAGTACCAACTCTGCTCCCCACAAACGTTCTGCAGATGAGACTATAAACCGAAGTCCCGTGTGCGAACGAAGGCAGAAAATCTTGCACACACGATAAAACCCATTCCGCCTTCAGAAGAGCAGACCATTGTGTGCCAGTGGGAATGGATGACCAAATTTACAAAACTGCATACACACGGGGATTGGTTGTAAAAAAACACATGAGTGCTTATCCCATTATTCTCGAAATAAAAGAAAAAATGAATAAATAAAAACTAATAAACCCAAACACACATACATACACATACAACCAGCCACCCCCCCTCTCTCTCTCTCCACACACACACACACACACACACACACACACACACACACACACACACACACACACACACACACACACACACACACACGCACACACACACACACACACACACTCTCTCTCTCTCTCTCTCTTTCTTTCTCTCTCTCTCACACACACACACACACACACACACACACACACACACACACACACACACACACACACACACACACACACACACACACACACACACAAGTATATGCAACGCAGATGTGCCATACACACCCACCTGGCAAGGATCCGTTCCCCCTTGAATGTAGCCTGCACACAGCTGAGTGGTGGTGTTTGTGAAGTAGTGTTCTCTGCTGATAGCAAACTCTTTCCTGCAGTCGCTGCCCTTGTGGGCTTTCACTTTGGCCATCTTCAGCACATCAGAATGCGACCCCAAGACTGCACGATATAACCCATGCAATTTTGACATACTCCAGCACTTTTGCTTATCCCCCCACACCACCCCCACACAGGCAAATTTTAGGACTGTTTACTGAAAGCTGGCCATGCAGCTTCGCGTCAAGTAACACCAGTCCAGAGAGAGAGAGAGAGAGAGAGAGAGAGAGAGAGAGAGAGAGAGAGAGAGAGAGAGAGAGAGAGAGAGAGAGAGAGAGAGAGAGAGAGAGACAGAGACAGAGACAGAGACAGAGACAGAGACAGAGACAGAGAGACAGAGAGATAGAGAGAGACAGAGACAGAGACAGAGACTGTCAGAGATAGATAGACAGACAGAAAGATAGACACACAGACAGATATGATAGCTACTTAACCAGACAGCCATGCTAAGAATAACCGTCACATTTTCAGGACACATAAAGGGTTACATAACCAGACAGCCTTGCAAAAGATGACTCTCACATTTTCAGGACACATAAAGGGTTACGTAACCAGACAGCCTTGCTAAAGATAACCCTCACATTTTCAGACAACACACAGAGATTTATGCAAGCAGACAGCCCTGCTGAACAAAACTTTCATTTTTGTTGCCATATTCTACCTATCATTGACTAGGGGGACGGGAAAGCCTTGTGGTCAGAACACTGAGCTCGCAATTTGACGACCCGGGTTCGATTCCCGTTCGAGGGGATTTTTCTTCTGAAGTTAACATCAGTGCTGACTCCACTCTCCCCAAGAGACTATGAACCAGGGCCCCGTGTGCAAACACACGCAGAACATCTTGCACACACGTTAAATCCAGTTCCGCTTTTCGGAAGAGTAGACCGTTGTGTGCCGGTGGGAACAGATGACTAGAATTACAAAACTGCATACACACGGGGACTGGATGTAAAAAATCAAACGATGGCTTATTCCAGTATCCTTGATATAAAAGAAAGAATCAATAAATAAATGATAAATAAATATGTGTCAACTATTTGGAAAACCTGCAGTGACACGAACTTGAAATTCAAACTTCAAACTTCAAAAAC
>JASPKP010000989.1:27500-33634 GCA_030674155.1 Stramonita haemastoma
TTATAAACCGGCATTCCACCAGTGTGACCAAGAGAAGCAAGCTGATGACAGCAATCTTCATGGAGTCGGTTGTGACGGACAATTTCTCTTCTGGTCTCCTTCCTGTGTCTGTAAACTGATCAGCAGAGGACAGCTGTGTTCCTTCCTGGTCAGCTAGAACTGTTGACAGATCGTCTGCTGGTTTTGCAGCATAACTTATTCATGTCTTTTATTTGTGCAGCTGTATAAACCAGATGTCCAGAGAAAAAGATAAAAGTATTGTGTATTTCTTGTCTACCGTTTTGTCCACGTGTACATGTATGTGTATGTGCATGTATGCCTGTGCGCGGGTGCAGGTACACACACACAGACACAGACACACACACATATACACACACACATATACACACATAGACACACAGACACACAGACAGACACAGACACAGACACAGACAGACAGACAGACTCACAATTTGACGACCAGAGTTCGATTCTGGTTCGAGGGGATTTTTCCTCTGGAGTTAACATCAGTGCTGATTCCACTCTCCCCAAAAGTCCTAAGGATGAGACTATAAACAGAGAACCCGTGTGCGAAGGCATGCAGAACATCTTGCGCACATGTTAAATCCCGTTCCGCTTTTCGTAAGAGTAGGCCATCGTATGCCAGTGAGAACAGATGACAAAATTTACAAAACTGTATACACACGGGTACTGGATGTAAATAGAGCACATGCGTGCTTATTCCATTATCCTTGAAATACAAGAATAAATAATATAAAAGAATAAAGAGTAAATAATAAATAACACACAGAGTAATACACACACACATTCAAACACAAGTACACACATAAACACACATACACACACACACACACACACACACACACACACACACACACACACACACAGCACACGCACACGCAACAAACACACACACACAAAGACACACACACTCAAAGACACACACATACTCGCACACGCACGCACACATTTTCCTTCCTTTCAACCAGATAGAAAAATAAACATGCTGTCAAACTTATTTCGATCATGACGTTTTGTGTGCGTGCGTGTGTGCGTGTGTGTTGCGCGCGCGCGCGTGTGTGTATGTGTGTGTGTGTTTATTTAGAAGTCATCTATTGACCTTTGTTTACTCAGCTTTACCTTCCCTGACCCTAAAGAGGACAGGTACCCATTTACAGCTGGGTGAACTGGGGGAACTGTACTGAAGCTAAGGCGCGCAAAAGGTCACCCATCCAATTGGCAACCGCGCTCGACACTGCTTAACTTGACTGGGGGAAAACGAGCGCTCTGACCACTGAGCTATCCCGTCCCCTACCCCATTGTTTTGCGACGTGTTTCAAATTAAGCATGCTATGTTTGAAGTGTAACCTTAAGCTATGACCATGAGATAACGCATGACTCACCTCCACCTCCCCCCTCAACCCCCTGCCTGCACGCTCATAGCCCTGACACATTAAAATCTCTCTCTCTCTCTCTCTCTCTCTCTGGACGGGATAGCCTAGCGGTTAGAACATAGCGCTTGCAATTTGACGACCCTGGTTCGATTCCCGTTGAAGGGGATATTTTTCCCTCCAGTTAACATCAGTGCCGACTCCACTCTCCCAATAGTCCGTCCGATGAGACTTAAAACCGAGGCCCCGTGTGCCAACGTACCCAGAACATCTGGCGCACATGTTAAATTCTGTTCCACTTTTCGAAAGAGTAGGCTATTGTGTGCTGGTGGGAAATGATGACAAAGTTCATAAAACCACATACACACGGGGGCTGGATGTGAAAAAGTACGTGACTGTGCATATTCCATTATCCTCGATATAAAAGAATAACTAACTAAAATATATGCAATCTCTCCTCTCTCTCTCTCTCTCTCTCTCTCTCTCTCTCTCTCTCTCTCTCTCTTTCCCTCCCCACATACTCTCATTTCTGTACACGTAGGATCCAGCTAACACCTGCACTCCACGTGCCTCTAGGGAAAAGCGGAATGAGGAAGTGAACAAAACGACGTAATAGAAAAACAACACCTGGCTTGATCAACGTCGGTTGTCTGGTTTGGTTTGTTTTATTTTGCTTTCTTCGGTCAGGTCAAATGGTTTTGATATTTCTAATATTTTTTGTTCTGGTTTGTTTGTTTTAATTAGGATGCTGCACGTGGCTCCCATGCTGTTACACAGCTGACAAGGTTGTGAATGACACCAGCTGCCAAGGCACAGTGGTTAGCGCGTTTGGATTCAGGCAGGTGGGTCATGAGTTTAAATCCCTTGAAAGTCCCAGAGTTTTTTTTACCCCCCCCCCCCTGGCTCCTTTAGGAGCAAGTTTGCATTTGGCTCATTAGGAGGACAAGTGATATACAGTTGAGCTTCGTCCAGTTTATATTATGTCGTGTACTGAGTATTGAGTAAGAGTATTGCTGCGCAAGCACTTCAACAGGTCTGCATGTGTACGTTTCTTTTTGTCCCGGTTGATGCTCGCATACTAATAATAGAGTTCAGTTCTGTCAAACTAGACTAAAAGCTGTTGCAATAGCATCATTAATACATCCTTTACATCACCATTGATCATCATGCAATGAATGAAAAGTGTCTCTGATTCGGTGACCCATGTAATCTGGTATGTGACAGCATGTAAATCAAACATCGCTCAGTCAAGAGTGATAAATATAGCATGCCCCTTCCTTTTATCAACGCCAAGTGCGGTCAGTTACTGCTATAGTTAGCGCCAGCTGGCCCCAACTGGGCTGGGATGGGATGAAATGGATAGAAGCAAAAAGCAATTGAAAGCGGAAGAAACTGACAGCTGTGATGACCTTAGCTTCAGTTTCCCATATATTCCTGTGCTTGTGGTAAGAAAATGTCTTAGACTTTAAGGTCGGTGGTTCATGTAAAAAGTCGTTGCAGGGACGTTGTTGTGGTCACCTCATGAGATTGGAGTGATATGAACTCGTATAGATATCGAGGAATACTGTATAAAACAAGACTCAATATCAATTACGTATGTCCAGACTAGGTTCATAAAGAAAATATGCGTGAAATTAGTGCTTTCTGAATAAATAAGTTAGATAATGAATTACCACCATTTTTTGATATGAAGATTCGGCACGAGGTCTGGAAACAGAATATATAAAAAAACCGTCTCTTTTATTAGAAAGAATAGTTAAGTTGAAAAGGTCTCTTGGTGTTCACGTTAATAATGAATAATAATAATAATAATAACAATAACAATAACAATAATAATAATAATAATAATAATAATAATAATAATAATAATAGTAGTAGTAGTAGTAGTAGTAGTAGTAGTAGTACTACTACTACTACTACTACTACTACTACTACTACTACTACTACTACTACTGTAGTAATATCGAGTACACCTAATCACCTGAAGACAATGCACTTACAACATTAGACAAGTTGTTTTATTTAAATGAAAAGCATGATTCGGGTAAATATGTCAGACACACAGACAGACACAGACACAGACAGACACAGACTCGCAGAGACAAACACACAGACACAAACAGACACACGTATTATAATATATATATATATAATATATATATATATATATATATATATAATATATTATATTATCACACACACACACACACATAATATATATATATATATATATATATATATTATATATATATAAAATTCACACACACACACACACACACACACACACACACACACACACACACACACATACATATATATATATATATATATATATATATATATATATATATATATATATAATATATATAAAATATATATATTATATATATATACACATATTGTATTTCGTTTGAAATGCATTTGTTCCAAACACTTCATATTTGTCTTACTAAATAAACTTGATTTCGACTTTCATCTCCTCTCTCTCTCTCCCCTCTCTCTCTCTCCTCTCTCTCTCTCTCTCTCTCTTCTCTCTCTCTCTCTCTCTCTCTCTCTCGCTCAGCATGTTACAGGTTCAGGATGGAATTAGTCTTTCGAGGAAAGATAATGGCAGTATATCATTGGAACATTTAAACACGAACATAAAACGCATGATTAGAGGATTCACAACCTCTTCCTTATCATTTATTTTTTCATTAGTTCCCTTTACAAATAAAATGGAACTGCGATGCGAACTGTGCCTGATGTATACACATGTTTACACAGAAAGTGTTGATAACAAAGGATATGAAATCTGGAACCAGGTAGCCACTTACTGCACACATTTGGATCATGATCACAGAGTGCACTTCTTATCATGTTTTCAGAAAAAAACGACTGAAGGCAGAGGTGTTCACACAAACCTTAAACTCAAAACTCTATGCAATGAAATATGTTTGGTGCATATGCAGAGGTGTTAAAGGCGCCGCAGATGTTACACAGCAGGGAGAAGAAAGAAAGAGGAACAGCCCACACAGTCACTTGCCCCTAAAGCAGCCGCCACCTGTTCACAATCCAGCCAGCATTCTTTGGAGCTCTCTTGTCTGCTCAATTCTCTACTCAAGTCCTTCAGATGAGACTATAAACTAAGGTCATGTGTGACACAACGCATCCTAGCATCTTGTGCACACATAAGGCCATAGATATACAATGTTGTAAGAAGTGTAAACTGAAGGTTAACAGTGAAAAGGCAACAAACGATATGTGACCTCCCACCACATAATGAATCATATTGTATCAAAAGTTACTTTTTAGCTGTTAACATGCTACTCTTTTGCAATTAAAAAAAAACATTCAATACAAAAAAAACCCCGATTTTTACATCGGAAAATGTTACGAAAACATGTTACACATTCAAATACTAGACGTGTGACAGGATGAGACACTGAGGTTTTGAATCATAAGAGGTGGCCAGGATGAGTGATTGGGTTTAAAATACATGTTTAAAGCAAAAGGCTGGGATACAACATGGTGACTTTGTCCCCGAGGTCAGATTGTGACTAATGTATGGCGAGTGAAACTGGTAAATACGCAAAATCGCACTACACCTATAAAAAATCTTTTATCAAATCAAATCAAATCAAATCAATGATAAATATTCCTACTGCTTTGCTTGAAATAACTGGGTACATTAAAACGGCTCATTTCTCAAAAGCACGTGTGTCTTTAACAGAATTGGTTAAACTGTCTCAAAAGCCTTTTGAATATTGAAGGGTTTGGATGAATCCTTAGATGGAAATATTCTGTCAGGTACACTGGCTTCATACATTTACGAGTGTATGCGAGTTTTCAAGCGTAAACGTCAGTGTGTGAAAGTACAGTACCTACATGCATAGCATGCGCAATTGGTGTGCACATATGTGTGTGCGCGCATGTGCATGGTGAAAAGCAAAGATGCAGGGGCTAGGTAAAAGTCGGGATGGACCAGAGGGCAGATCCAGACGCCATTGCTGATGACCAGTAGTGCAGAAGACAACAGGACTTGTCCCTTGGCGGTGGGGCATTGCAAGGATTCCTTCACGGAGTCTGCAACATAGCATCATTGTAAGGCTGGTCAGTAGGCTGGCTGAATGTTTGTTAAGGCCATAATAACTGGGCTGTCATGGAGTTATTTTAAATGATCAAATTAATATATTGACAGGTTTTTTTTCTGCAAGTCTTTTGTGTAGCTCTTTTTGACAGTTTTCCTGAAAAGGCAAAAAGATAGCGAGTCAATAAAATACTTTGATCTCGTAAAACTTGTGTCATCAAGGTTTATAAAACTTTGAGTTTCTTTTTTTAATTTTTTATCGAACTCTAGTAAAGCTACCGAAGAAAGCACACACTACTCATTCAAAATAAAGATTTTTAAATTGTTAAAAAAAATCAATTAAAGTCAACATTTTATGCTGAAATGAGCAATGTAAATTCAAACTCCCTTTGGTGCCAAATTTATATTTGGTTCTGTTCTTTCCACTTCGTGTCAAAAAAAAGTTTGCGAGCTATAACCCAAAGAAAATGGCTTGGAATGCCATTGGTGTTACCCAGGAGAGGCAGGATGGTGGAGAGGAAGGAGCAGTGCTGTCGGTGCAGTCCCTGCTCCACGCTGTCTCCCTGTGCTGTGACCTTCAGGTACTGGGCATCCTGGGGCGTCATGTTTGGGCCACACCTGGGCCTCTCCTGGAGTAGGGTTGCTGCACACACAGCCAGACACTTTAGTTCGTA
>JASPKP010000990.1:5000-25000 GCA_030674155.1 Stramonita haemastoma
TCAGCCCGTCCACCCTCCTCTTTTGCTAGGTAAATGTTTAAATCTGCTAAAAATTGTCCGAAAGCAGTATTGGGGACAAGACATGACAATTCTGAAACATCTGTCTACCTCACTTATTAGATCTGAATTATCCTATGGACAAGAAGTATTTTTTAGCGCTCCTAAGTACCTACTAAAAAAGCTTCAAAGCGTAGACTGTAAGGCTTATAGACTCGCTCTGGGTGTACCATTTCATGCCTCTGCACTACATACATATAAAGAAATTGGAATGTTATCACTTGATTAGTATCGACAACTTGTATGTGCCAAATATATTTTGAGAAGCTCAACACCTGAAAACTTTGTGTCAGAAGAAATAAAAATAAGGTCTGAAACAGATTTCCCCCAAAGAGCACGACATATAAATTCTTTGATGACAATTAGTACCTATGTGTCAGATCTTTACGAGCGTTCTGAAATTTTAAAATCTGATGTAGACCCACAAAGAGGAGTTTCAGTCTGTCCTGTTTGGGAAATGAAGCAAGCCCAGTTTGATGTAGATTATATTAACATGAAAAAAAAAGAAAATCCAAATGTTATGGCAGTTAACGTTCATTCACATATTGAACAAAATTACTCTAGCAGTCTTAAAATTTATACCGACGGTTCACTTTTAGATAATCATCAAGCAGGTTCAGGTTTTGTAATACTGGCACTAAAATTAGAAAAGTCATATTACGTTGGTAAAAATCGATCCGTTTTTACAGCTGAACTGATCGCTGTTCTTATGGCATTGACTTTCATCTTAGATCATCCATACTGTTTCTTTCACATATTACTCTGTGTATATTCAAAATCGGTTTTATATGCCCTAAAGTCTAGAACTTATAAGAACACCACTAAACTTATATTAGACATCAAACACTTCATAAATCTTCTACGTTTAAGAGGCATTCTAGTTTCCTTTTATTGGATTCCTTCACATATAGGATTATTTCCTAATGAGTGGGCTGACAGGGCTGCGAAAAAAGGTGCACGTAAAGAAAAGGGGTCTATAGTACTGCACGTCCCTCTATGCATTGCAGAGGGTTATCGGCTGTTGGAAGAAGCATCCTTAAACAAATTGATAGAAAAGTATCGTCAAAACAAGTGGTTTCCACATTCAACTCCGGGTGGGAAGAGTGTAGTTGAATACATTGATTACTTAGAGACTCATACAAATGCTGTCAAAGAGAGACAACTGAAGGCCTTATTTTTCAGGATAAGATTAAATGCATTCGTGACAAAATTCAGCAAGGAATTCAGCAATTCAGCAATGCTTATGTGGAGGCGGTACTGGACCCATTCGTATCGGTCATTGCCTTTCCAATGGATCATTCCAGTGGCGTGGAGAGGGGGGGTCTGCTGCATGGGTAACAGCTTGCCCTCCATACTTACCTACCCAGGCTTTGCGCTCTAAAGACTAGAGCGCAACTCCATAGTCTTCCGAGACTGACGGGTGCCTACTACTATGTGGTGAATATATTTCAAATACCCACATCATACTTGATTGTGAAAATTTAAAACCTCATCTCCCTGCTTTTTCTGAGAATTCCATTGAAGTATTGAACAATGTAAATCTAACGTTTGCTATTGCTAAGGGTTTATTGTCAAGTCCTATAGGGCATTTATTGTAGTTCTTGCATTTGTTGGGATTTTTAAAAATAATTTAAACATCTTTTGATTTTTTTTCTTGATCTTTTAATGTTTAGCATACTTTTTCATTTGTTATTACTATGTATTGCACACACACACGCACACATAATCACACACACGCGTGCACACACACGCACACTCACAAATGCACATATACACGCACACACATACCCACATGCACACACGTGCGTGCACACACACGCGCACACACACATGTACGCACAAACATGCGAGCACGCGCACACGCACACACACACACACACACACACACACACACACACACACACACACACACACACACACACACACACACACACACACGCTTAAAATCTCTGTCTCTCTTACCCACTCCCGTTTTTTAGGATCGTGTGGCATCACTTAAAGTGGAAAGACGTTAAAATTGAAGACTTACTTACTTACTTACTTACTTACTTACTTACTTACTTACTTAACACACACACACACACACACACACACACACACACACACACACACACACACACACACACACACACACACACAACACACACACACACACACACACACACACACACACACACACACACACACAGAGGAGCAGGTTTTGTCCAGTATCCTTGCATTAACCACAGGACTATATTGTGCGCACTGCTATGTTTTTGTTGCATACACTGTACCCCACTGTATTAGTATCATTTTTATTGTGCGCACTGCTATGTTTTTGGTGCATACACTGTACCAGCTTTCCTTCCGACAAACTAGCAATCTTACCTTTTGAGGGCTGTGGTGTCGCCACAAGTCCGGCGCCACACATAACAAACATGATAGTAGAGCAGGCATACAATACAACACTGTCTTGGTGCTGTGGGGTCTTTTACCGTGCAAAAGAGGTGGAAGGACGGGGATGAAAACGGATTTTTCGGTCACATCTTTGCAAACAAACCGCATCTTTATTTTGAGGGGGTTATGTGCACACGCTGATGTTTATGCGTGCGTTTGTTTGTGTGCGCTTATGTGGCAGGGTTCCTGCACTTGGCTGTGGTGCATCATATTGCTGTATATTATCATTAGTACTGTGCGCACGTCTACGTTTTTGTTGCGTACACGGTACCTATCTTCCTTTCAACAAATTCGATTTCTAACCTCTTAGGGGCTGCGATGTCGCCACAAATCCGGCACCACACACAATTATCAAAGAAGGTAGTAGAGGGTGTGTGCATACAGCACAACACTGTTTTGGTGCCGTGGGGTCTCTTACTGTGCGAAAGTTGGGGAAGGACGAGGCTAAAAACAGATTTTTTCGGTCATGTCTTCGGTAAAAGACGAAACTTTTTCTCGAGGGGCTTGTGTATGTGTGCGCGCACGCACGCGCCCCCTGGTGTTTGTGTGTGCGTTTTTCTTCTGTGTGCGCATGTGGCCGGGACCCTCCATTTTGGTGTGATGCATCGTTTTGTTGTATATTGTCATTATTATTGTGCGCACTGCTACGTTTTTGTTGCGTACGCTGTACCAGCTTTCCTTCCGACAAACTACCTTTCTTAACTCTTGGGGGCTGAGGTGTCGCCACAAGTCCAGCACCACACATAATTATCAAAGATACATACAGAACAACACTGTCTTGTTGTGGGGTCTGTTACCGTGCAAAAGTCGGGGTAGGACGGGGCTGAAAACGGTTCTTTCGGTCACATCTTTGCCGAAAAAACACGCTCCTTTTTCTGTAGGGGGTTGTGTATGCGTGCGTGCACGCGCGCTGGTGTTTGTGTGCGTTTGTTTGGGGGCTGTTGTGTTGCCACAAATCCGGCGCCACACCTAACAATGATGGTAGTAGAGGCTGTATGCATACAGTGCAACACTGTCTTCGTGCCGAGGGGTCTATTACCATGCAAAAGTGGGGTTAGGACGGCGCTGATTGATTCTTTTCAGCAAGACTGATATGCACAACTGTCAGAGACTGACAGATTTGAAAGGTAGAGATCATTTAAATCACTGTTACAGCCTGAAAACTATTTTAACTATCACTCACTCACTCACTCACTCAGTCCCATGTCCCAAAGGACGTAGGGGGGACATGAGAGAAGACGCAACGGAGATCTTTTTCCATGCTTCACGATCCTGTGTGGCTAGTAGGAGGCGTTGCAGGGGTTGGGCAGTCCAGTCTTTGATGTTGTCAACCCATGATTTCTTTTGGCGGCCTCTTCTTCTCTTGCCCTCGACTGTTCCTTGCAAGATGGTTTTTGCTAGGGTGTTGTGTCTTGTGGTGTGACCAAACCACATCAGCTTTCTCCTCTTTATGGTGGAGAGCAAAGGCTCTTGGGGGCCCACACGCTTTTTGATTTCTTCTTTCACATAGTTATTGGTCTTGTGTTCTTTGTATGATATTTTGAGGAGTCTTCTGTGGCACTTGTTCTCGAAGCTTGGATTCTTCTCTCTAACTCTGCTGTCAGAGTCCATGATTCACAGCCATATAGGAGGATAGATATCACGAGGGATTTGTAGAGGTGGTATTTGGTGCAGAAGCTGATGTTGTTGCTTCTGATGATCCTCTGGAGTCTGGCTAGAGCAGATGTTGCTGTTGCAATGCGAGCTTTCACTTCATTGTTTGATGTGCCATCTTTTGTTAGGATGGAGCCTAAGTATTTGAATTGGCTCACCTCTTCCAATATTTCTCCATTCATCTTTATTTCCGTGCTGTCATTACTCGCGCTGTTGACCATGATCTTCGATTTCTCTGTACTGACCTCCATGCCGTATGCGCTCGCTCGATCTGTTAGACTGTCTGTGAGGATTTGCAGTTCTTGTTTGCTGCTGCCCATGAGGTCAATGTCATCTGCAAATCTGAGGTTGCAAAGGGGTCTTCCCCACCAATGGAGATGGAAGTGTGGTGGTTTTGCAGTGTCTCTGTCATGATGTTTTCGAGGAAGAGGTTGAAGAGTACAGGTGAGAGAAGGCAGCCCTGGCGGACTCCAACCGTGGTCTTGAAGGACTCGCCCACGTGATTGTTCATGAAAACTGCACTTCTTGCATTCTCATACAGAGCCTTGATGACTTCAATTAGGCAGTTGTCAATGTTGAAGTGCCTGAGTACTTGCCAGAGGCCGTCATGCCATACCCTGTCAAAGGCCTTTTTGAAGTCTATGAAATTGTGGTACAAGTCTTTTTGGTGTTGGAGATGCTTCTCTATCAGAATTCTCAGGTTGAAAATTTGTTCCATTGTGCTGCGTTTTGGTCTAAAGCCCGCTTGTTCTTCTGCCAGGAGTTTTTCTGCTTGGTTTTTCAGTCTGTTGAGGACTACCTGCAGCATGATCTTGCTAGGATGGCTTATGAGACTGATGGTTCTGTAGTTCTGACATTGCTTTTAACTATCACCATGGGTAAATTTAGGCATGTACTGGTTGAGTGTCGACTAAGAATTGGTGATTGAAACGTAAATAACATTTATTTTATTTTATTTTATATCACTTTCTGTCACAGCGGATTTCTCTGCGTGAAATTCAGGCTGCTCTCCCCGGGTAGAGCGCATCGCCACAAGTACAGCGCCTACCCATTTCTTTTTTTATTGTACAGCCCAGAGCCGCCCTGGGGGCTCCAACTCCCCGATTTTTCCTCAGGGATGGTGTCTAAACACGACACCTGTGTGCATGCTGTTTTTTATAATTTCGTTATCCGCTCCTACCGGCATATAATGGCCTGCTCTTCCGAAAAGCGGAGCGGGGTTTTAACGTGTGAGCAAGATGTTCTGCGTGCGTTCGCACACGGGGCATCGGTTTATAGTCTCGTCCGAGTGACTTTAAGATAAAACTAAGATATAATGATAAATCTAAACAGTGCCCTTTTTGTGACAAAAATGAAACTGAAATCCATTTACTAGTTGAATGTACAAAGTTTGCAGACTTGAGGGAGAAATATCTATCCCAATACTTGACAGTATTCATGATAATAAACATTGCTTTGAAACTATTCTGAATAGGGAAAACGTTTGACAGTTAAGACATTTTGGGTATGTATATATTTTATGCTCTGAAAGCCAGAGTTTCTGGAAAATAACACATGACATTGCCAAAAATTATTTTGTTTGTTTATTGTTTTGCTTTTCGTTTCTTCTGTTAAAATGTGTACCCCCTTGTAAGCAGGCCGGTGGCCTTGCAAATAAAATCGAGTTCCGAGTTCGAGTTCTCTCTGTCTCTCTCTGTCTCTCTCTCCGGCTCTCTGTATGTCTGTCTCTCTCTCTGTCTCTCTCTTTCTCTCTGTGTGTTGCTGTCCGTCTGTCTGTATATAATTTATAATCTCTCACAGAGAGGGAGGGAGGGAGGGAGAGATCATATATATATATATATGTATATATATATATATATAATATATATATATATATATATATATATATATATATATATATATATATATATATATATATATATATATATATATATATGTGTATATATATATATATATATATGTGTATATATATATATATGTATATATATATATATATATTATATATATATATATATATATGTATATGTATATATATATATATATATATATATATATATATATATATATATATATATATATATACACACCGTAAAATCCCTAGCATAAGCCCACCATCTAGCAAACGCCCACCCCCCACTTTGGGCCAAAAGTTGTGCACAGGGGTAACTACCTAGCAAACGCCCACCCTGCTTTTTTCAAAGAGACTATGCTCACTTTCACTAGGATTTGTGCAGACTGTTTTAAAAGTCATCTTTTCCCCTTCTTTACCTTTTCGTGTTTCTTTCCTTTTTTCTTATTCTTTGTCCCCTCTCCTCACTCCCACTCATCCCCAACAAAATGAATTAAAATTATGTCATGCTTTTTCCACTGACGTCTTTTGTCTGTCAGTGACATACTGGTACTTTGACGACGCTTCCTGATGGCCGGAAGTTGGTTCTTTAATCTATGTGCCATTTTTGCAAAATGCCCAAGAAACAGTCTTACACGGTATCTTTCAAATTGGAAGCCCTCTAAAATCTGGATATGAAGCAGGTGGGAATGTTTCGGAGTGTGCCCGTGAATTTTCTGTGGATAGGAAGAGGATCAGGGAATGGAGTGAAAACATAGATAGACTTGAACAACAGTAAGGAAAAGGCAAACAAAAACTGAAACTGTCAAAAGGACCAGCAGTTAGATCTGAACATGTCAACCAAGGTGTGCTGCATTATCTGGAAGACGAAAGATCTGAAGGCAGTTATTGTGAAACAAGGACCTACAACGGAAAGCGATGGAACTCGTTGGCCTTCTTTGCCTCAAAGTCCTTTTTTTTCTATTTTCCTTCACTTCTACGCACACGACCTAACTTACATGCTTTCGGAGTTTGTATTTACTCAATTACAGGGTTGAGCACAAAAAGTACTTTGTGCAAAGGGGTCTGTCCCTAGCAAACGCCCACCCCCCAATTTTGCCCTAAATCAGTGCACAGGGGGGGGGGGGGGGGGGGGGGGGGGGGGGGGGGGGGGGGGGGGGGGCGTATGCTAGGGATTTTACGGTATATATATATATATATATATATATATATATATATATATATATATATATATCTGTGTGTTATATATATATATCTGTGTGTTTATATATATATGTAATATTTATAATGGTTTAGAATAATTTAGTTACCGAAGCTAAAACTAAAAAGCAAAGTACATTATCTATCAATACAATTTGATACCGCATCTACCGGTTAATATTAGCAGCAAAAGAAAGCTGCACTTGAGATGAAATAGCCCTATGTAGAAGCGAAAATACAATGTTCACTTGTCTTCATCACGTCGTTTTTCCAAATCAGCACTAAGCCTAGATTTCCTGAAGGTCCCAGCATGAGGCACATCAGGCGTTGTATTTGTAACTTTGCATCTGTTTCCTAGCAGCCAGAGTCCAAACAAAGCGTGACCTCTGCCCTTGGAAGTTGGCTTCAGGTTCAAACTCTTGCTCCAAATGAATATTTACCTCCCTGGAAAACTTTGTTGTCTGCTAGTCCTTGTTCATAATATCCACGCACTCCCACGTATTCAAACCTTTCCTTATCTTTCAGAGCAAAAATGTATCTTTAGTTTATCATCCGCCTTAATGAGAATACCTTAGATAAACAAGCTTTCACTTTCAAGGATTTTCAAGGAGGAATTCATCACAGGTTGTCTACTTGATAATTTTCATCAGGACTGAAGGTCTTGGATCTAATATTCTTTTTTTAAAATCCAAAATCGCAAATACGGAATTCTATGAAAACGAAAGAAGTGGATGGATGTCTAGATGGTAACGCGCCTGTCCTAGAAAGCAAAAAGTCCGGGTCGGAGTGTGTGGTGGTTCGTACCCCGTTTGGACCCAAAACTTTTCCCCCATTCATTAGACCCTGAGTGGTGATTTGGGCGCTAGTCTTTCGGATGAGACGATAAACCGAGGTCCCATGTGTTACACATCACTATTTAACGCACGTAAAAGAACCCACGGCAACAAGGGGGCTGACCCTGGCAAAATTCTGTAGAAAAAAGCCACTCTGATAGGGAAACAAATACAGTTGCATGCAGGAAAAAGAAGAAAAAAAGGTAGGCGCTGCACATGTGGCGACGCGCTCTCCCCGGGGAGAGCAGCCCGAATTTCACACAGAAAAACCTGCTGTGACATAAAGTGTTACATAATACCCCCCCCCAAACAAAAAAAATTGATATCTTTCTTTTGAATGTTTTTATAAGTCAATTTTCTTAATTTTTCTGGTGAGAGCAGGATGAAAAGAAAGTTGTTTAAAGTTGATCTTTCACCCTCAATAAAGATTATTTTGACTTGACTTGACCCCCCCCCCTAAAACTCTCCCCCCATAATACTCCATCCCAAAACTCCCTCCTCCCCTCCCCCCAGACCTACCTCCACCTACTCCCCCTGTACCCCCCTCCCTCCCTGTGTGCACCGTCTGTACCTCCCCCCCCCTCTCTCTCTCTATCAGTAGTTATTCTTTTGTGCTCTGATTTTCCCTCCTCCTCCCTAAACTGCCATCCTTTCCCCCCTCCTATCACCCTCATCTAGCCCCCCCCCCCATCCCCGACCTAGACTCCTTTAAAACTTACCCCCTCCCTAATTGACCCCCTCCTTCCTCCCCCTAACTTCACGGTGAAATGTAGCATTTATGCAACCTCTTTATAGAGGCCACATCCAAACTGTCTAGCCGTGCCCACCACATTATTATGTGTGCTTGTGTGCGTGCGTATGCAAGTGCGTGCATACATAAGTAAAAAATAGTTGATATGCCTTTTCTAGTCAATGGCCTTAATAACATTATGTTCCTACATTGGTGTGTGTGTGTGTGTGTGTGTGTGTGTGTGTGTGTGTGTGTGTGTGTGTATGTGTGTGTGTGTGTGTGTGTGTGCGCGTGTGTGTGTGTGCGTGTGTGTGTATGTGTGTGTGTGTGCGTGCGTGCGCGCGCGCGTGTGCGCGCTTACGTGTCGTGTATGCGGGCGTGTGTGAGTGTTTGTGATACTTTTATTTAAAGTTATCTTACAATGTTTGAACAAAATACGTAATGTAGCTATCTGGTGTCTTTTGATTATGATTCGTCTCAATATGCCTGTCAGTATTGTAATTGCCCTTCATGGGATGATTAAAGTGCTTTTGACATGACATGACTTGACATGACATGACATGACATCATGACATGACATGACATCATGACATGACATGACATGACATGACATCATGATGATAGGTACTGGTAAACGTCAGTAGAAAAAAAGCTTTATGATCACACGGGAAGGAACTTCCCTGACTGTACTGATGCAATGTCGAGGACAGACCAGGTGGCAGACATATCGCTTCATTATTTCGCTACAGTTTATGGTCAGGTGGGGGGGGGGGGGGGGGGAGTGGGACGGGATAGCCTAGTGGTCAGAACATTGCGCTGGCAATTTCACAACCCGGGTTCGATTCCGGTCGAGAAGATTTTTCTCCTGGAGTTAACATCAGTGCTGACCCCACTCTCCCCCAAAAGTCCTTCGGATGAGACTATAAACCGAGGCCCCATGTGCGAACGCACGCAGAACATCTTGCGCACACGTTAAATCCTGTTCCGTTTTTCGTAAGAGTAGGCCATTGTGTGCCGGTGGGAACAGATGACAATATTTACACAACTGCGTACACACGGGGACTGGATGAAAAAAGCGCATGAGTGCTTATTCTATTATTTTCGATATAAAAGAATGAATAAAAGAATAAATGAAAGAATAAATAAATAAATGAATAACTAAATAACTAACTAACTAACTAAATAAATAAATGAATAAAAAAAATAAAAAAATAAATACTTATGCAATTCCGACAACAGACCCAGTCACATATCGCTTCATGATTTCACTGCAGTTTATGGTGTAAAGAGACGTTTACTGAGAAAGAAACCACAACATGGTTATAATACAGGCAGGCATTGTGAGCAACAAGAAGCCAGCTGCTTACAGCGTGATGCACAGGCAAAGCAGGACCCAGTTATTTATTTATTTTATTTATTTTATTTATTCTTTTATATCGAGGATAATGGAATAAGCACTCTTGTGCTTTTTTTTTATACATCCAGTCCCCGAGTGTACGCAGTTTTGTAAATGTCATCTGTTCCCACCAGCAGGCACACGATGGCCTACTCTTACGAAGAGCGGAACAGAATTTAACGTGTGCGTGGTTACCAACTGGATGGGCGACCGTTTACGTGCATTGGCTTCAATAAAGTCCCTCAGTTCACCCAACTGTAAATGGGTACCTGCCCTCTTTAGGGTCAGGGAAGGTAAAGCAGCGAGGGAGAGGAGATGGGCGCCGCCCTCAATATGCTGGCCCCTAGAGAAGCTGAGATCTATGACGCCTTGCTCCCTTACATAACCGCATAGGTTATAGGACACCTTTACATTTACCCTTTTTTTAAATAAAAAAGCATACTGTATTTCTCAGCCTTTAGTTTCTGGACCAGCTGACAATGGAGGTTATACGCTGCAGATAAGAAGGAAGCTGGAAGAATAAAACACGAGGTTCTGGGTTCGACTCTTATTCGCCTTGCCCCTTTCTTTCCACTTTGAAATGAATGTCCAGTCTTTCGGAAGAAACTCTAAACAAGTCGAACCCGTGCGCTTACAGACTTGTGCACGTCAACAGAACCCACGACAGTTGAAAATCGAAAAGAGCAGGGAGGTACATTTGGACTGTCCTGGCAAAATTGGTAGGTCCGATTCCTAACTGAATGCAGCTACCTTGATTAATAGCAGGGAAAAGGAAACGGTGGCACACCCAAACATGTCACCCTTGGTGATCCTTGGAACTCTAGCTGAACAGGCAAAAACTCCCACCCCCGAAACAAACACGAAAACACGCTACAAACTTCACTGTGCGGGGGACGGGATATCCTAGTGGTCAGAACATTGCGCTTGCAATTTGACGACCCGGGTTCGATTCCCTTTCGAGGGGATTTTTCCGCTGGAGTTAACATCAGTGCTGACTCCACCCCCCCCCCCCCCCAAAAGTCCTTCGGATGAGACTAAAACCGAGGCCCCGTGTGCGAACGCACGCAGAACATCTTGCGCACACGTTAAATCCTGTTCCGCTTTTCGTAAGAGTAGGCCATTGAGTGCCGGTGGGAACAGATGACAATATTTACACAAGTGCATACACACGGGGACTGGATAAAAAAAAGCACATGAGTGCTTATTCTATTATTCTCAATATAAAAGAATAAATAAAAGAATAAATGAAAGAATAAAAGAATGAATAAATAAATAAATAAATAAATACATACATGAATAAATAAATAAATAAATAAATAAATACTTATGCAATTTCCAGAACAGACCAAGTCACATATCGCTTCATGATTTCACTCCAGTTTATGGTGTAAAGAGACGTTTATTGAGAAAGAAACCACAACATGATTATAATACAGGCAGGCATTGTGAGCAACAAGAAGCCAGCTGCTTACAGCGTGATTCACAGGCACAGCAGGACCCATTTATTTATTTATTTATTTATTTATTCTTTTATATCGAGGATAATGGAATAAGCACTCTTGTGCTTTTTTTTTTTTTTTTTTTTTACATCTAGTCCCCATGTGTATGCAGTTTTGTAAATGTCATCTGTTCCCACCGGCAGGCACATGATGGCCTACTTTTACGAAAAGCGGAACAGGATTTAAACGTGTGCTTGGTTACCCACTGGATGGGCGACCGTTTGCGTGCATTGGCTTCAACACAGTCCCTCAGTTCACCCAACTGTAAATAGGTACCTGCCCTCTTCAGGGTCAGGGAAGGTAAAGCAGCGAGGGGGAGGAGATGGGCGCCGCCCTCAATATGCAGGCCCCTAGAGAAGCTGAGGTCTCTGATGCCTCGCTCCCTTACATAACCGCATAGGTTATAGGACACCTTTACATTTACCCTTTTTTTAATAAAAAAAAAAAGCACACTGTATTTATCAGCCTTTAGTTTCTAGACCAGCTGACAATGGAGGTTATACGCGGCAGATAAGAAGGAAGCTGGAAGAATAAAACACGAGGTTCTGGGTTCGACTCTTATTCGCCTTGCCCCTTTCTTTCCACTTTGAACTGAATGTCCAGTCTTTCGGAGGAGACTCTAAACAAGCCGAACCCGTGCGCTTACAGACTTGTGCACGTCAACAGAACCCACGACAGTTGAAAATCGAAAAGAGCAGGGAGGTCCATTTCGACTGTCCTGGCAAAATGGGTAGGTCCGATTCCTAACTGAATGCGACTACCTTAATGAATAGCAGGGAAAAGGAAACGGTGGCACACCCAAACATGTCACCCTTGGTGATCCTTGGAACTCTAGCTGAACAGGCAAAAACTCCCACCCCGAAACAAACACGAAAACACGCTACAAACTTCACTGTGCGGGGGACGGGATATCCTAGTGGTTAGAACATTGCGCTTGCAATTTGACGACCCGGGTTCGATTCCCTTTCGAGGGAATTTTTCCTCTGGAGTTAACATCAGTGCTGACTCCACACCCCCCCAAAAGTCCTTCGGATGAGACTAAAACCGAGGCCCCGTGTGCGAACGCACGCAGAACATCTTGCGCACGCGTTAAATCCTGTTCCGCTTTTCGTAAGAGTAGGCCATCGTGTGCCGGTGGGAACAGATGACATTTACAAAAAAATGCATACACACGGGGACTGGACGTAAAAAAGCACCAGAGTGCTTATTCCATTATCCTCGATATAAAAGAATACATCCAATAAAAAGAATACATCCAATAAAAAGAATACATCCAATAAAAAGAATACATCAAATAAAAAGAATACATCCAATAAAAAGAATACATCCAATAAAAAGAATACATCCAATAAAAAGAATACATCCAATAAAAAGAATACATCCAATAAAAAGAATACATCCAATAAAAAGAATACATCCAATAAAAAGAATACATCCAATAAAAAGAATACATCCAATAAAAAGAATACATCCAATAAAAAGAATACATCCAATAAAAAGAATACATCCAATAAAAAGAATACATCCAATAAAAAGAATACATCCAATAAAAAGGATACATCAAAGAAAAAGAATACATCAAATAAAAAGAATACATCAAATAAAAAGAATACATCAAACACAAGGCAGCCACGTTCCGACTTCGGGGGTACAATTAGGAATGGAGCCTACAGCTTTTGTCAGGACTGTCGGGAGTTACCTCCCTGCTCTTTCCGATTTTCTGCTGTCGTGGGTTCTTTTGCCGTGCACAAGTCTGTAAGCACACAGGTCTGACTGGTTTAGAGTCTCCCCTGAAAGACTGGACATTCAGTTCGATCTTTACGTCAAACTGGAGAGGAAGACCAAGGCTGGGAATCGAACCCAGAACCTCACAGTTTTCTTGCTAGGCCGGTGAACGTCTTAACCGTGCTGTTACTTTCTTTGTGTGGTGTTTTTCCATTTACAAAGATATCACCTCTCTTTGTTAAATCCTCCTCATACTAATACAACTATTTACAATAAAAAATCTGGATACAAACACCCATGTTTAAAAATCAGTGCAGTGGTAATATGTTAACACAAATGATCTGTCCACAGGAAAAAAAACCACCCAACAATATTGAACTATCAGCAATTCACATTCTGAATACAAACAGTCACTGACAAAAAGATCAGAAAGACACTAACATGCTGACACAAATGATTTGTCCACAGCAAAAAAATTGAACTGTCAACAATTTAAATTCTGAAAACAAACAACTCTTCACAAAAAAAAGAATGACAGTAACATACTCATATAAACAATCTGTCCACAGAAGAAAAAGTGTAGACCTTACAAATAATAATAATAATAATAATAATAATAATAATAATAATAATAATAATAATAATAATAATAATAATAATAATATGCAGTTCAAGTAAGCTGTAAAACAAACAAGTGTCAGAAATGCAAAACCAGGAGTATAGTCTTCATCCAATTAAACATTTATTAGCATAGAAACTTTGCAGAAAAAAACGACAGTTTTGCAGAGAAGAATAAGAAAGACTCCACATTGTTCTTGACATCCAGAAGATAGGCGGCTGTGACGGAAGTGACGTGGTCATCCGGGTAGTTTACTCAATCGTGTAGATCTCTTCCGGAAGTTTCCCTTCCGCTTCCAGTTTGTCCATCAGCTGAAAAGGATTCTGGTTCTGCGGACAGGTCCACAATAACAGTTTCTCAGTGTCAAGGGGTTACTGTGTGATGAGAGAGAGAGAGAGAGAGAGAGAGAGAGAGAGAGAGAGAGACAGAGAGACAGAGACAGAGACAGAGACAGAGACAGAGAGACAGAGAGAGAGAGACAGAGACAGAGACAGAGAGAGAGAGACAGAGAGAGAGACAGACAGACAGAGAGAGAGAGAGAGAGAGACAGAGAGAGAGAGAGAGACAGAGAGAGACACAGAGAGAGAGAGAGAGAGAGAGAGAGAGAGAGAGAGAGAGAGAGAGAGAGGAGAGAGAGAGAGAGAGAGAGACAGAGAGAGAGAGAGAGAGACAGAGAGAGACAGAGAGAAAGAGAGAGAGAGAGAGAGAGAGAGAGAGAGAGAGAGAGAGAGAGAGAGAGAGAGAGAGGAGAGAGGAGAGAGAGAGAGAGAGAGAGAGAGAGAGAGAGAGAGAGAGAGAGAGAGAGAGAAGGAGGTGTTATGTTGGTAGTTCTATTCTTCTTTCCTCGGCTAGAGCTCCCAGGTTCACCTATACATTTTGCAGATGCGACAGTTTTTGCCCGCCATGAAGGCAGCCGCATTTCGACTTTGGGGATGCATGCTGGGTATGTTTCCGTAACCCACCGAACACCGACATGTTACGGGATCTTTAACGTGCATTTTTGATCTTCTGCATGGGTCTATACACGAAGGGAATGAAGGCACTGGCAGGTCTACACTTGAAGCTGACCTGGGAGATTGTAAAAAATCCTCACCCTTAATTCACCAGACACCAAGATTGGAACCCGCGAGTTCATGGTCGCTTGGGATTGAAGTTGAACGGCTTTAACCACTCGGCTATAGCATCCGTCGTAGTAAAAGTATGATGATGATGATGATGATGATGATGATGATGATGATGATGATAATGCTGCTGTACTGCTGCTGATGGTGATGATGATGGGGATGATGATGGGGATGATGATGGTGATAATGGTGATGATGATGGTGGTGATTATGGTGATGGTATTGGTGGTGGTGGTGATGATGATGATGGTGATGATGATGAAAAAAAGAGGATGATGGTGATGCTGGTGGTGATGATGATGGAGGTGGTGGTGGTGATAATTATGATGATGGTGATGATGATGATGAGATGATGATGGCGATGATGATGGTGATGATGACGATGCTGATGATGAGATGATGGTGACGACGACGACGATAATGCCGGTGGTGGTGATGATGATGATGATGGTGAAGAAGATAATGAAAAAGAAGGAAGAACAAGATGAAGATGAGATGTTACTGCTGCTGCTGCTGGTGATAATAATGACGATAACGATAACGATGACCACTCACCCTGGGGGTGCAGGGCTGTGCAGAAGTCGGGTGGAAGGAGAAACAAGGGGCCAGGTAGCAAGAAGACAGAAGGGTGGATAACTCTCCGTCCACCTCCACCCCCACCCCTTTCTGAAAACACCCACCCCTAGGGCAAGTTAGTTTGTGTTTGTCTTGTTGTTTCTTCAGCTGTAAGGCTGTGTGTGTGTGTGTGTGTGTGTGTGTGTGTGTGTGTGTGTGTGTGTGTGTGTGTGTGTGTGTGTGTGTGTGTGTGTGTGTGTGTGTGTGTCTGTGTCTGTGTCTGTGTCTGTGTCTGTGTTTCTGTCTGTCTGTCTGTGTTTCTGTCTGTCTGTGTATCTGTGTTTCTCTCTGTGGCTAACCCCTCGTCCACCTCTACCCCTCCCTACCTACCCCTTTCTGAAAACACCCACCCCTAGGGGAAGTTAGTTTGTTTTGGTTTTTGTGTTGTTTCTTCAGCTGTAAGGCTGTGTATCTGTGTTTCTGTCTGTCTGTGTTTCTGTTTGTCTGTCTGTCTGTCTGTCTGTGTATCTGTCTGTCTGTGTATCTGTGTATCTGTGTTTCTGTCTGTCTGTGTATCTGTGTTTCTGTCTGTCTGTCTGTGTATCTGTCTGTGTATCTGTCTGTCTGTGTATCTGTGTATCTGTGTTTCTGTCTGTCTGTGTATCTGTGTTTCTGTCTGTCTGTCTGTGTATCTGTCTGTGTATCTGTCTGTCTGTGTATCTGTGTATCTGTGTTTCTGTCTGTCTGTGTATCTGTGTTTCTGTCTGTCTGTCTGTGGCTAACCCCCCGTCCACCTCCACCCCTCCCTACTATACCCCTTACTGAAAACACCCACCCCTAGGGGAAGTTAGTTTGTTTTGGTTTGGGGTGAGCTGTGTCTGCGTCGGTTTTTGTCTGGGTGTCCTTTTATTATTATTATTATTATTATTATTATTATTATTATTATTATTATTATTATTATTATTATTATTATTATTATTATTATTATTATTATTGCAGCTAGGTGAGGTAGGTCTAGTACCGGGTGCGGTAGATCTAGCGAGTGAGACAGCGCCTCATGGATGATCTCCCATGTATGTATGCATGTGTGTGTGCATGCGTGCGCGCGTGTGTGTGCGTGCGTGCGTGTGTGTGTGTGTGTGTGTGTGTGTGTGTGTGTGTGTGTGTGTGTGTGTGTGTGTGTGTGTGTGTGAGTGTGTAAGAGATTTTGTGAATAACATTGTTTGTATGCTAGATGTAGTGTGCTAGACTTAGCGCGACAGGAGACTTGATTAGATAATATTCTATGCAATCTTATGGCTGCGTAGTATTAATATTTCCGGACTCACCTGTAAATTGTGAGGCACTTTGTATTTTTAAATAGGTATCGTTAAGTTAGAGTTTTTGTCTTCATACCTTGGTCTTCACCTGTACCGGAATGCTGAGTAACGAATAAAGAATGACCAGTCAGCTACCGTCTTCCCCTGAGTCTGATGTTGCCCAGTTGTTGAATTGTTGCTTGAGAATTGTCGTTCCACTCTTTCCCTAACCTGTCTTTTCCTTACCTCTCGGTACCATCACATTGTTATTATTATTATTATTACAGTATTATTATTATTTGTGTTAGTATTTATTGATTATATTTTTTTGATATATTGTTTACATTAAAAAAATCTTATACCACTATTTGTCACGGCAGACTTCAATGCGTGAAATTCGGGCTACTTTCCTGGAGGAGAGCGCGTCACCACAAGAGCAGCGCCACCCATTATTTATTTCTATTCCTGTCTTCAACTGTATTTGTTTCCCTATCAGAGTGGCTTTTTTCCACAGACTTTTGTCAGGGACAACTCTCTTGTTGCCGTGGGTTCTTTTACGTGCAATAAATTATTTTGTGTAACACATGGGACCTCGGTTTATAGTCTCATCCGAAAGACTAGCACCCAGACCACCACTCATGGTCTAATGGACGGGGAAAAGTTTTTGGTCCAAGCGGGGATCAAACCACCGCACACCTCCAACCCGGACTTTTCGCTTTCTAGACAGGCGCGTTACCTCTAGACCACCGATTCACCGTCTCACTGAGTATTTATTTATTCATTTATTTATCTATTTATTCTTTTATATCGAGGATAATGGGATAAGCACTCATGTACTTTTTTTACATCCAGTCCCCGTGTGTATGCAGTATTGTAAATGTCATCTGTTCCCACCGGCACACGATGGCCTTCTCTTACGAAAAGCGGAACAGGATTTAACGTGTGCGCAAGATGTTCTGCGTGCGTTCACACACGGGGCCTTGGTTTATAGTCTCATCCGACGGACTTTTGGGGAGAGTGGAGTCAGCACTGATGTTAACTCCAGGAGAAAAATCTCCTCGACCGGACTCGAACCCGGGTCGTCAAATTGCCAGCGCAATGTTCTGACCACTAGGCTATCCGTCCCCCGTGTTTTTGTGTCCAACCGTTGATTTAACCAAGGCATTTGACTCTGTGAGCAGGAAGGGCCTGTGGCAGATCATGGAGCGTCTTGGCTGTCCCCCAAAGTTTCTCAACATGGTGATCCAGCTACATGAAGACCAGCGTGGCCAGGTCAGAAACAACAACGACCTCTCAGAGCCTTTCCCAATCACAAACGGGGTGAAGCAGGGCTGCGTTCTTGCACCAATCCTCTTCACTATCTTCTTCAGCATGATGCTTCAGCGGGCCACAGAAGATCTTGATGACGAAGACGGAGTTTTCATACGCTACCGCACAGATGGCAGCCTATTCAACCTGCGGCGTCTTCAGGCACACACCAAAACCCTGGAGCAAAAAAATCGAGAGCTACTTTTTGCTGATGATGCTGCCCTTGTAGCCCACACAGAAACCGCCCTGCAGCATATAACATCCTGTTTTGCAGAGGCAGCCCAGCTCTTCGGACTCGAAGTCAGCCTGAAGAAGACAGAGGCTCTCTACCAGCCCGCACCTCAGGTAGCGTACCACCCACCTCACATTACAATTGGTGAGACAGAACTGAAGACAGTCCAGCAGTTTACCTACCTGGGATGCACAATCTCCTCTGACGCAAAAATTGATAAAGATGTAGACAACAGACTGGTAAAGGCAAACAGTGCTTTTGGCAGACTCTACCACCGTGTCTGGAAAAACAAACACCTGAAGAAAGACACCAAGATCAGTGTCTACAGAGCCGTGGTACTGACCACCCTCCTGTACGGCTCTGAGTCACGGGTCACATACAGACACCACCTGCGAATTCTGGAACGCTTCCACCAACGCTGTCTCCGCTCCATCCTCGACATCCACTGGAGCGACTTCACCACGAATGCTGAGGTGCTGGAGCAAGCAGGGATCACCAGCATTGAGACCATGTTGCTGAAAACGCAGCTACGCTGGGCAGGGCATGTCTCTAGAATGGAGGACCATCGCCTACCGAAGATGGTTCTCTACGGTGAACTTTCCACCGGACACCGCTACAGAGGCGCACCAAAGAAGAGATTTAAAGACTCTCTGAAGAAATCTCTGTCAGCCTGCCTCATAGACCATAACCAGTGGTCAGTCCTTGCTGCTGACCGGCAGGCCTGGCGACACACTGTGCATCAGGCGGTCTCCTCCTTTGAGGACAATTGCAGAGCGGCCCTTGAGGAGAGGCGAATGAGGAGGAAGAACCGCGTCCCCTCTACATCAACCCCAGAATCGACTTTCCCCTGCAGCCGCTGCGGCCGGGTTTGTTTGTCACGCATTGGACTGAACAGCCACCAGCGAGCCTGCACCAGACGTGGACAGTGCCCTTAATCTTCGTTCGCGAAGCCAAGCCATGACTGACATGACAGTATGTCTATGTGTTTCTGTGTGTCTATGTGTTTTACTATGTGTCTATGTGTTTTACTATGTGTCTATGTGTCTCTGTCTTACGGTGTGTCTCTGTATCTTACTGTGAGTCTCTGTGTCTTACTGTGTGTCTCTGTGTCTTACTGTGTCTCTGTGTCTTACTGTGTGTCTCTATGTCTTACTGTGTGTCTATGTGTCTTACTGTGTGTCTGTGTCTTACTGTGTGTCTGTGTCTTACTGTGTGTCTCTATGTCTTACTGTGTGTCTCTGTGTCTTACTGTGTGTCTCTGTGTCTTACTGTGTGTCTCTATGTCTTACTGTGTGTCTATGTGTCTTACTGTGTGTCTCTGTCTTACTGTGTGTCTCTGTGTCTTACTGTGTGTCTCTATGTCTTACTGTGTGTCTCTGTGTCTTACTGTGTGTCTCTGTGTCTTACTGTGTGTCTATATGTCTCTGTGTCTTACTGTGTGTCTCTATGTCTTACTGTGTGTCTCTATGTCTTACTGTGTGTCTCT
>JASPKP010000990.1:32500-33631 GCA_030674155.1 Stramonita haemastoma
TTCTTCTTCTTCTTCTTCTTCTTTCTTCTTCTTCTTCTTCTTCTTTTCTGCAATTCTTCTTCGCAATTCTTCTTCTTCTTCGCAATTCTTCTTCTTTGCAATTCTTCCTTTTCTTCTTCGCAATTTTTCTTCCACATGAGTGCTTATTCTATTATCCCCGAAATGAAAGAAATAAAAAGAGAATAACACACACACACACACACACACACACACACACACACACACACACACACACACACACCACACCACACACACACACACACACACACACACACACACACACACACACACACACACACACACACACACACACACACACAACACTGTTGGTGAAGGAAGGAGGGGGTGGGGTGGGGAGGCAGAAGGCAACACGATGATAGGAACAGATGACAATATTTACACAACTGCATACACACAGGGACTGGATGAAGAAAAGCACATGAGTGCTTATCCCATTATCCTCGATATAAAAGAAAAAACGAAAATAAAAAGAATACACACAAGAGCAGCAGGTTTTTAACTTGAGAAGATTGTGAACCACTTTGAACACCCGTTCCTTTTCAGGTATTAAGCAGAACACTCCGTTTGACCTGAACACACACACACACACACACACACACACAAGCACAACACACACACACACACACACACACACACACACACACACACACCCCCCCCCCACACACACACACACAAACCCCCCCACACACACAACAAACACACACACGCACGCACGCACACACACACACACACACACACACACACACACACACCACACACACACACACACACACACACAAGGTGCAAAAAGAGATTGCCCAGTTCATAACTTTAAAAAATGATTGTCGTGAAATTAATTCATTATTGGAAAATCATGTAGGAATAACTTCCATGGGAAATCAGAAATACTAGACTATCCAAGACATTACTAACATCATTTATAAGTTGCGACTAAATTCTTGGAAGACCAAATATTCTCGTAATGTAACTTGTTCCTGTTCTGAGCCACTATCTTGTGAACATATTCTTTTTCAATGTTCAATTTTAAAATCTGTTCACAAAGAAAATGGCATTGAAATTCAAAGAGAACCATTGAATATAGTTTCTCGAAAACCGTTGATTACTGGTGTT
>JASPKP010000991.1:0-2500 GCA_030674155.1 Stramonita haemastoma
GACAGCACCAGTGATACATGTGTAAATGGATGCAGCTGTGCGAACTACTACTAAAAACTAGTATAGACACACACACTAGTGTTTAACTACTATTAGAAACTAGTATAGATACACCCACAAGTATACCTCTCTCTCTCTCTCTCTCTCTCTCTCTCTCTCTCTCTCTCTCTCTCTCTCTCTCTCTCTCTCTCTCTCTCTCTCACACACACACAGATGACAAGATTTACAAAACTGCATACACACGGGCACTGGATGTACAAAAGCACACAAATGCTTATTCCATTATTCTCGATATTAATAAATAAACAAATAAATAAATAAACACCTCCCCTCACACACACATACACACACAACACCACCAACCACCCCACACACCCAACCAATCACCCCCCCTAACACCCCCCCACCCACCCCACTCACCCCACACCCTCAAACCCTTCCCCCCAAAAAAAACAATTCTCACCAGACTGACGAGCGAGCAGCAGCCGCACTTGTCCCACTTCTTGAGGGACTTGCGGAGGAAGCGAAAGTAGGCGTGCTCCAGCAGGAGGAGCATGACGCCCAGCAGCACGCCCCCGCCCAGCAGGATGAAGGCGCTGGTGAAGTTGAGGATGCCCAGGGTGTGGCTGGAGGACCCTCGCTGCTGGCGCTTCTTGTGGCACGCCCCTGCCAGCCAGAACTTCTGCAGCCGCTCTATTTCACCTGGGGGTTAGTCAAGTCAAGTCAAGTCAAGTCAAAAACACTTTAATCATCCCTGAAGGGCAATTACAATACTGACAGGCATATTGATACAAATCATAATCAAACACACGAAGGAGCTACATTTCTTATTTGTTCAAACATTATATAACTACAAATAAAATGTCACAAACACTCACACTCTACGCGCGCGCGCTTGCACACACGCAAACACACACCAATGTTTAGATACAATGTTCTTAAAAACCATTGACTAGAAAAGACATATGATCACCATTATTTACACATTATACGCACGTGTTCACACCCGCACATATACATGCATGCATGCACGCACACGCACACACACACACACACACACACACACACACACACACACACACACACACACACCACACACACACACACGCTCCCCCCCTCCCCATACAATCCACACCCACCCGCCCCCACACTCACACATACACACACGCTCCCCCCCCCTATCCATACACACCATCCACACCCACCCGTCCCCCCCCCCCACACACACGCACATAATGGTAAAAAGACATGTGAATTTACAAGCAATGCAAAGAAAATCAACAAAGCCAAAAATAAGACATACTCATTTTATGGGTACATATGCATGTATGTGCACCCCTGTATGAATTGGCTACATACATAACAGTGGCAGGTAAGTAATTCAGAGAAGCTTACACACACACACACACACACACACACACACACACACACACACACACATACACACACACACACACACACACACACACACACACACACACACACACAAAAGAGCAAACAAACAAAGAAAAACAAAAACAAACAACTTCAGTCAGTGTTATGTGAGTTTAGAACGCGGATAGCTACTGGCACAAAGGAATTCCTTTTTCTGTTTGTTTTGCTGTTGTGGCATTGAAAACGACGTCCTGAAGGCAACAATTGAAATTCTGAAAACAGAGCGTGAGAGGAATCGGCCAAAATGGCTCTTGTTTTACGTACAAGCTGTTGATTACAAAACGACCTGAGGTCTCTTTGTTCTTCTCCGATAATTTTAGAGCAGATTTTCACAATTCTCTGAAGACCATTCTTGTTCTTAATGCTAAGGTTATTGTACCAGCAAATGAAAGCAAAACTTAAAACGCTCTCTATGTAAGACTTGTAGAACAAAGAAAGAATCTTTTTGTCGACAAAAAATGAGTTAAGCTTCCTCAGAAAATACACACGTTGTTGCCCCTTTTTGACAATGGCGTCAGTGTTAGCATCCCAATTTAGCTTGTGGTCAAAAACAGTTCCCAGATATTTGTATTTCAAAACGTTTTCAACTTCTTCACTATGGATGATGGTATTCTCAGAAGTGGGCTCCGATCTTCTGAAATCAATAGGAAGGTCTTTAGTTTTAGAAACATTTAGCTCCAGATAGGCCTCATCACACCAATCTACGAACTCGGTAAGGGCTGGACCGTGGTCTAGGACTGATCCAGATAAGAGAGACAGAAGAGCACTGTCGTCCGCAAATTTTATCAGAAATGAGTTTTCATGGCTGCTTCTACAATCATCTGTGTATAGAATGTAAAGAAGTGGCGAGAGGACGCAGCCCTGTGGGGAACCAGTGTAGGTATATCTAACTGATGAAGGTATTTTGTTGGCAAAAACACGCTGTGGCCTGTCAGTTAAAAATTCAATCAGCCAACGTATAAGTTGATTGTCTACATCAAATTTTGAAAGTATTTTGTTAACCAGAATATGAGGCTGCATTGTATTGAAAGCTGAGCTAAAGTCAGCAAACAATATTCTGGCATGA
>JASPKP010000991.1:12500-15000 GCA_030674155.1 Stramonita haemastoma
GAAGTTGTAAAATAGCTACAACAAAGTTGCAAATGGCTACAGAGAAGTTGTAAACGGCTACATAAAAGTCATAAATGACTATAGAAAAGTTGTGAGTGGCTACATAGAAATAGTAAATGCCTACAACGAAGTTGTAAAATGCTACAGAAAAGCTGTGAATGGCTATAAAGAAGTTGTAAATGGCTACAAACAAGTTGTAAATGGCTACCAAAAAGTTTTAAACGATCGAATGAAAATAATGTAGTATCACAAATTTACATTCATCCAAATGACATATTTTTATGAATGTTCATTCATACCACGTTATGTTGGGGATTCTGTTTTACTAGATTTTATTTATATATACATAACAGCAGCACAAGGATCAATAACAAAAAATTAAACAACATCATCATCATCATCATCATCATCATCATCATCATCATCATCATCATCATCATCATCATAATCATCATCACCACCACCACCACCACCACCACCACCACCACAACCACCACCACCACCACTATCAACAACATCATCATACCCATCATCATTGCCAATCACCACCACCACCATCACCATCACCCCCTACTACCACCACCACCACAACAACAACAACAATAAATAACACCACCACCAACAAACCCCCAAAAAGTAACAACTACAACAACAAGACAAAAAAGACAAAACAGAAAGACCATCATACCCAGAAAAGCGGTGGGGGATATAGCGCCTTCCCGTATGGCCACCACGATGGTGATGCCGGTCTCCAGGAAGGGGATGGAGAAATCCAGAACGCTCTCCCGCTCCGGGGTGATGGAGATGGCCGCCATGGCCACGTCAGCACCCCCCTTCATCACATAGCCTATCAGCCCCGTCCATTCCGTGTTGTTGGTGTGCTGCACAGTCCATCATACGTATAATTATAATTTATCAGCCCTGTGCTGAACTGTCCATCATAGACATAATTATAATCTATCAGCCCCGTCCACTATGTGTTGGTGTACTGCACAGTCCATCAGAGATATAATTATGATTATAATTATAATCGATCAGCCCCGTCCATTATGTGTTGTTGGTGTACTGCACAGTCCATCAGAGATATAATTATCATCTATCAGCCCTGTCCACTCTGTGTTGTTGGTGTGATACACACAGTCCGTGCATCATAATTATAATCTAACATCCCTGTCCACTCTGTGTTCTATGTGTACTGCACAGTCCATCAATCATAGATATAATTATAATCTATCAGCCCTGTACATTCTGTGTTGTTGGTGTGCTGCATAATCCATCAATTATAGTGATACAGTCTATCAGCTCTGTCATATCCGTGTGATACACTGTCCATGAATTATAGAGATAGAATCTATCAGCCCTGTCTACTCCGTGTGTTACACAGCCCATCTATCATAGAGATATAGTCTATCAGCTCCGTCCTCTTTCTGTGCTGCACAGTCCATGCATCATAAAGATGGGGTATGTCAGCCCTGTGCTACACAGTCAATCATAGGGATATAGTCTGTCAGCCCTGTGCTACACAGTCAATCATAGGGATATAGTCTGTCAGCCCTGTGCTACACAGTCAATCATAGGGATATAGTCTGTCAGCCCTGTGCTACACAGTCAATCATAGGGATATAGTCTGTCAGCCCTGTGCTACACAGTCAATCATAGGGATATAGTCTGTCAGCCCTGTGCTGCACAGTCAATCATAGGGATATAGTCTGTCAGCCCTGTGCTACACAGTCAATCATAGGGATATAGTCTGTCAGCCCTGTGCTACACAGTCAATCATAGGGATATAGTCTGTCAGCCCTGTGCTACACAGTCAATCATAGGGATATAGTCTGTCAGCCCTGTGCTGCACAGTCAATCATAGGGATATAGTCTGTCAGCCCTGTGCTACACAGTCAATCATAGGGATATAGTCTGTCAGCCCTGTGCTGCACAGTCAATCATAGGGATATAGTCTGTCAGCCCTGTGCTGCACAGTCAATCATAGGGATATAGTCTGTCAGCCCTGTGCTACACAGTCAATCATAGGGATATAGTCTGTCAGCCCTGTGCTACACAGTCAATCATAGGGATATAGTCTGTCAGCCCTGTGCTGCACAGTCAATCATAGGGATATAGTCTGTCAGCCCTGTGCTGCACAGTCAATCATAGGGATATAGTCTGTCAGCCCTGTGCTACACAGTCAATCATAGGGATATAGTCTGTCAGCCCTGTGCTGCACAGTCAATCATAGGGATATAGTCTGTCAGCCCTGTGCTACACAGTCAATCATAGAGGTGTAGTCTATCAGCCCTGTCCTCTCCCTGTGCTACAGAATCAGTTATAGAGACAATATAGTTGATAAGCTCTGTCCTCTTTTCCTCTGCTACACAATCAGTTAAAAAGATAGAGTCTACCATCCCTGTGCTTCACAGTTCATCCATCATAGAGATATAGTCTATCGGCCCTGTGCCACACAGTCCATCAATTATAAAGATAGAGTCTATCAGCCCTGTGCTGC
>JASPKP010000991.1:30000-32500 GCA_030674155.1 Stramonita haemastoma
GTGTGCGGGTGTGTGTATTTGTTCATGCATGTGCATGCATGCATGCATGCATGCATGTGTATCTATGTCAGATGTCAGATGGATGCATATAACCTCTCAGCACCTTTTGAGAGATTAATCTATAGTCAAAGCAGCAATGCAAGCACCATGACTAACGCTTTGATTAATCAACACTGAGCATGGCCAAATGCATCAAGAAGACATGTCAATGGGCAAGCTGTGCCATCAGCATGATGCCCAAACAGTGTGGCCCCCTTTTCAATGTATCATCTTCCATGGCACTTTTACTCCCTGAAGATTGGGAACATATCCTTGATCATGTCATGAATACAGGCCAGTCCATTATTATATCATCTTCTCCTTCCTGCCTCTTTTTTAAGTTGCTGATACAAGAAGGGGCATGTTAATCACTGTTGCTGGTTTAATGACAGAGCAATGTGAGCACTTGAACTGAGTCACACCAGATGTGTGTTTGTGTGTGTATGTGTGTGTGTGTGTGTGTGTGTGTGTGTGTGTGTGTGTGTGTGTGGTGTGTGTGTGTGTGTGTGTGTGTGTAAGAGAGAGAGTGTTTTGTGCAGGCTTTCTTCCGAGGATGAATGCCTACTAAAGCTGTGTGCACATGAAGGTGCGCATAATATAAAAAAAAAAAAATATATATATATATATATATATATATATATATATATATGTCTGTCTGTCTGTCTGTGTGTCTGTGTGTTCATGCATGGTCATGCATGCATGTTTGTCCATGTCAGATGGATGCAAGTAGCATCTCAGCACCTTATGAAGGATTAATCTATAGTCAAAGAAACAATGCCAGCGTCATGACTGATGCTTTGATTAATCAACACTGAGCATGGCCAAATGCATCAACAAGGGACATGTCATTGGGCGAGCTGCGCCATCAGCATGACGCCCCAGCAGTGTGGCCCCCTTTTCAATGTATCATCTTCCAATGCACTTCTACTCCCTGAAGATTGGAAACATGTCCTTGATCGTGTCCTAAACACAGGCCAGTCCATTACTTTGCATGTTTCTCCTTACTGCCTTCTTTTTTCAGTTGCTGTTACAAGAAGGGGTATGTTAATCACTGCTGCTGATTTAAAATTAGGGAAATGTGATCAACTTGAATGGGATTATGAAGTGTGTGTGTGTGTGTGTGTTGTGTGTGTGTGTGTGTGTGTGTGTGTGTGGTGTTTGTGTGCGTGTGTAGTTGCCTGTGTGTATGTGTGTGTATGTGTGTGGACATATGTGTGTGTGCATGTTTGTGTATGTCTGTGTGTATGTTTGTGTGTAGATGTGTGTGTGTAGATTGTGTGTGTGTGTGTGTGAGTGTAGATGTGTGTGTGTGTGTGTTGTGTGTGTGTGTGTGTGTGTGTGTGTGTGTGTGTGTGTGTGTGTGTGTGTGTGTGAGTGTAGATATGTGTGTGTGTTTAGATATGTGTGCATGTGTTCATTTCTCCATGTGCACGTATGCATGCATGTCCACGTCTGACAGATGCATTCAAGATTGCAGCACTTTATGAAACCTCGATCCATTAGCAAAAAGAGCATTTCAGCACCACGACTGATATCTGTGATTAGATCAAGGCTGAGCATTGCCAAATGCATCAACAAGGGAGATGTCACTGGGCGTGATACACCATCAGCATGAAGCCCCAGCAATGTGGACCCTGTGCAATGTATCATATTCCAACCCCCTTTTTCTCCCTGAAGATAGGTAACATGTTCGTGCTCGTGTCCTGAATACAGGCCAGTCCATTACCTTGCCTCCTCTCTCCTGTTCAAGTCTCCCTTTTTACACTGCTATTACAAGAAGAGGCAGGCTAGTCACTCCTGCTAATTTAATAATAGGGTAATGTGATCAACGTATATGGGATAATATGCACTGTGTGTGTGTGTGTGTGTGTGTGTGTGTGTGTGGTGTGTGTGTGTGTGTGTGTGTGTGGTGAATCCAATTCTATTGACCTATTTTTATTTCATGAATAATGGAATAAGCACTCATGTGTGTGTTTTTTTTTAACCCAGTGCCCAACTGTATGCAGTTTTGTTAATTTTGATATCCATTTTAACCAAATTGCAAAGGCATACTTTCACTAAAAGCAAAGCAGGTCTTAAAATATCTGCAAGATGTTCTGCATGTGATTTAGTGTTTTAGTGTGTTTGTGTATGTATGTGTATGTGTCTGTATTCAGGGGGAGGGGGGGGCACGTGCGAGTGCATCCTTGTATGGGTATTGGTTAGGGGGCAAGTGATAAAAAAACAGGAAAGTTAGTAGTGTAAAAACTTTTGGGTGATACACAATTACCAGCTGACAAGCAATGATTATGTTTGGTGTTTTCCAAGCCAGACACTCTAGGAGTCATCCAGACTGTGCACTGTCTCACCGATCACCTCAGAGAATGCCCCTGGAACTATAACCACACACTGAGATGGGAAATGTGCGTGTATGACTGATTTCAACAATCTTGCTATACAGGTACCCCTACTCTGACACCAA
>JASPKP010000992.1:12500-20000 GCA_030674155.1 Stramonita haemastoma
ATGTTGCGGCGACGATATATTGATGCTGCAACGGTGACGAACTCGTTGTTGCTGCAGCGACGATGTTTGTTCTTGATACTGTTGAGAGTCACACAAGCCCCGAATTGTGATTCGATCCCCATGACAACTGTCGACACCAATGCTAGACTTCTGAGGTTTCAGAGCAAGAAGTGGGAGTGACCCAGAAGGTCTGGGAAGTGCTTCAATACCATGTTTGGGGGCGTGAGGTGTCCCTTCCCCTCATGAGCACTGAACGGAGTGCGAGGGTTGGCATGCGGTGCCGATTCAGGACACCCGAATTCTTGTTCAACGATACAATTGGTGGGCTCTCTCTTTGTGACCACTGAGGATAAGGAAAGTTTTCAACTCTGGTCAGTGAGCCTTGCAGAGAACTTCAGGGACAAATTTTGATTCGAGCTAAAAGAAAAATGAAAGTGACTGGGTGACTTTTGTGGACAGTGTGCACACACACACGCACGTTGACAGGCTGCAGTCTGTACTGACACGCCTGAAGTGTGCAAAGCAGGGTGGTGGCGTGTTCGAATGCTTGTCAACCTCATACGGTGGGTTACATACACACACGCCAAAGCCGAATGCGCTGGGCCTGACTTGTGCAGGCGCTTAACGGCAGTTTAGCGCATTTTCGCTCATATGACAAATCAGTTGCTGTCTGAGCGTTTGAAGAAGAAAGATACGGTCGGTGAAAATAATGTCGCAGAGAGCGGATGCCCACAAAGAGACCACAGCCCCTACTGCTCTCATCGCATTTAGTCCCTGAAGTTTTATCAGAGATGGGAGGTCATATAGACGCCACTCTGATACCTACGCCCCCAAACTCCTACCCACTTCGTTGTTCAATCCAGTCGAAGATGACGGCCTTGGATTGGTCTAGATCCCTGGGCAACGGAACCAGGCTGTGCACTGGACAACGGAACCAGGCTGTGCACTGGACAACGGAACCAGGCAGTGCGCTAGGTCTGCCCTTCAGGGATTAGGTGCAGCACTTTCTCCTTTCTCCCATTCTAAACCCTTCCTCCCCGTCCATCTAGCATCTGTCTACTTTAGTTATGGGGATCTTAGACAAAGTCCAGGGTCATATGCTCCAACATCGTGGCGATGGCGTCTCCATGATCTCTGGTGAGAAGGGTCACGGTCACTGGTGAAGATCTGGTGACAAAGACCATGGACATTACTATAATTACATAGTCCAGTTAAACCTCTTTTTACAAAAAAGCGTCATACACACGGGGACTGGATGTAAAAAAGCACACGAGTGCTTATTTCATTATCCTCGATATGAAAGAAAGAAAGAAAGAAAGAATAAATAAATAAATAAATAGCCCGAGTTCCGAGCCACCACTGCGACACCCATCTGAGGGAATGTTTCCCCTCGAGTTCAACATCAGTACCTACTTCTCTCCACCCAAAAAAATCCTTAGTCCTGTGTGCGAACGCACGCAGAACATCTTGCACACACACCTTTTATGCCTTTCGAAAGAGTAGGCCAATTCGGGTTGGTAAGAATGGATGTCAAAATTTTCCCCCGAAACTCCAGATGGCTGACTATGCAAACAGCTACCACTTAAGGAACGTAGGTTTTAAAATATGTGTACGAGAGGGGGCGGGGGTAGCCTAGTGGTCAGAGCGTTTTATTTGACCGACCAAGATCGAGCCCGGGTTCGAGCCACCACTGAGACGCCCGTTCAACCCCCCCCCCCCCCCTGGAGTTATTAGTACATACTCGCTCTCTCTCCCTCTCCCTCCCTCCCTCCCCCCCCCCCCGAAGTTCAGTACATACTCGCTCCCTCCCTCTCCCTCCTCCCCTACCTCCTCCAAAATCGTTCGGATGAGAATAATCCTTTGTTCCTGTGTGCGTACGCACTCAGAACATCTTCCGCACACGTTAAAACCTCTTCTGCCTTTCGGAAGAGAAGGCCATTGCGTTCAGGTAAGAACGGCTGACAAGATTTTTTTTTAATGCATGCACACTGGTGTGTTTAGACGCCATCTCCTACTTCAGAATGGGCTACCTTAAAATGGTGGGAAAAAAACGGTCGCGAACTTCAAAATCTCACTACTGGTGAACTTCGGAGCTCTAACCCAGTAACGATAAAAAAAAAAAAAAGTACGGTTTTAGAAATTTAGGAGTCGGAATGCGGCTACCTTGAAGTGATGGGTAAAAAACGGTCGCGAACTTAGAAAATCTCACCATTGGTGAACTTCGAAACTCTAGCTGAGTAGTGATAAAAAAAAAACAAAAAAAAAAACGTAGGGCATTAGAAATTTACGACACCATCCCCCTATGTCGGAATGCAGTTACCTTAAAATAATGGGTAAAAATATAAGTCGCGTACATTATTATCTCACCATTGGTAAACCTCGGAGCTCTAGCCGAGGAATGATAAAAATAGAATAAAAACGTACGGCTTTAGAATGCAGCTTCCTTAAAGTTGTGAACAAAAAAAAAAACGGTCGCGAACTTTAAAATCTCACCATTGGTAAACCTCGGAGCTCTAGCCGAGGAATGAATAAAAGTCAAGTCAAGTCAAGTCAAGTCAAAACACTTTAATCATCCCTGAAGGGCAATTACAATACTGACAGGCATATTGATACAAATCATAATCAAACACACGAAGTAGCTACATTTCATCTTTGTTCAAACATTATATAACTTCAAATAAAATGTCACGAACACTCACACTCTACGCGCGTGCGCTCGCACACACGCAAACACACGCATACACACACACCAATGTTTAGATACAATGTTCTTAAAAACCATTGACTAGAAAAGACATATGATCACCATTATTTACACATTATACGCACGCGTTAGCACCCGCACATATACATGCATGCACGCAAAATGTACGGCTTCAAAAGTTTAAGACACCATCCCCTATGTCGGAATGCAGTTTCCTTGAAAGAGTCGCGTACGTCAATATCTCACCATTCGTAAACCTCGGAGCTGTAGCCGAGGAAAAAAAACAACAAAAAAAACGACGTTCGGGCTTTAGAAAGTGTAATGAGCATGAATTTATAGAAAACTTACCTGAGCTATGATGCAAGCGTTAGGTTCAGCGGGGATGTCAATTTCTTGCTAGGTGCACCAGGGTGGCAGTTTTGTGTCTGTTCGATTTGGTCAGCCTGAAATAAAATGCTTAGTGTCAGTTTCACAGAAAGACTATATCATCAAACTTTAGCAATTTCTGGTTATTATAGTCGTATAGAGGTTTGGTGACAGTTTCTAGCAAAGGTTGCTGTCACAACTGGATGTGACCATCTCTAGCTTTATATTCCGTTTTAATTCATGGTTATAGCCCTACCCACCACGAAAGCCGTATTAGGGCTGTCACCTCATTCAGTTTCAGTGGCTCTGGTAACTTTCACTTCAGCATCATGTAATCCTTTCAAATACCTACACTGTCAACCTGAAAACCCCCCAACTAATTAAGTACCGTAATTTTTACTTAGAGAGCGTGGGTGGGGGTGGGGGGTGGGGGTAACAGTGGTTAGTGGTTAGAGCATTGTGATAGCAATGTCTACAGTTTGGGATCGATCCGGGTATGAGCCACTACCGAGCCACTCGTTTGAGGGCCTTCAAAGTTCAAGCTGGGCTGGGGAACGTTCAACAACGACGATAACAAAAACAACAATAAAAACAACAACAACAATAACAACAACAGAGCAACCAATCAACATAATTATCTACTCTTAATCGACAACGACAACAGCAAAAACAACAACAGAACCAACCAACCCACACATCTACTCCTAGACAAACAATCTCTACTCACAAAAGCATGCCATGACTTGACTAGTAGAGCTATTGTGAACTTGGGAGCAGGAATCATGGGTGCTTGCCCCACCTTGAAGACAAACAGACCAGCTTGAAGACAAAAACGGTCGATGGAGGCTCCTGTCCCTCGTGTCCACCATGTTCTGCTTCTTCTGAGTCTTTCACCGAAGCAAAAGTGTTGAAATCTTCAAGTCTTCTGAGGTTTTTTTTTTCTCCCCCCAATATACTGTCTTGGCAGTTCGGCTGGTGTCTCCCTCTTGCAGCCGTGGGTCTGTTTAAAATGCAACAGATTCAAACGCACCTTCGCTCGCTTACGCAGTCGTGTCAGTGAAGTGAAAAATACTCACAGTTCAGATAGCACGTTGAGAAAAAAAAAGAAAAGGGGGTGGGGGGAGGGAGGGCAAGGGAAAAATACAGAAAAAGAAGTAAATTTGCTTGTTCTTTTTTAAAACGTTTTTTTTTTCTCTGTTCTTTTTTGCAACGTTTTTTTTCTCTGTTCTCTGTATCCTCTGATTTCTGTCTCTCTTTGCTGTACTGTTCTGTCTTGTTGTCTGTCTCTGTCTGTCTGTTTCTTTTGTCTCTCTCTGCTCTCTCTGTCTCTTTCTCTCTTCCTCTCTCTCTCTTCTCTCTTCTCTCTCTCTCTCCTCTCTCTCTCTCTCTCTCTCTCTCTCTCATCTCTCTCTCTCGATGGACTATTACTCAGCCTCCGTCTCGCTCTTGCGCACGTTAAATCCTCTCCCTTTTCGTAAGTACCTTGGATGGAACTATTAACCGCAGACCGCCGTGGCAAAAACACTTGGACGATTAATCCTCCTTTATAAGAGAGCATCAATAAATAAACAACGACATTCCAAACTGCTACACCGACTGATTAAAGCCAAGATGGTTCGCATTTCTCAATCTAAATTAAATAACTCTCTCTCTCTCTCTCTCTCTCTCTCTCTCTCTCTCCTCTCTCTCTCTCTCTCTCTCTCTCTCTCTCTCTCTCTCTCTCTCTCTCTCTCTCTCTCCTCTCTCTCTCTTCCCTCTCTTCTACTTTTATTTTGTTCTTCTTTTTTTTTCTTCTCTTTTTCTTAAACCTTCCTTTTGCTCGGTATCGTCTTCCTTTTTCTCTTGTCTTTCAATTTTGATGTTTGTGTCATTGTTAGTTTTGCTTTTGTTAATGTTATTGTTGTGACAGTGTATTTAGTTAAGTTGTTTTTCTCTGTGTTTGTTTTTTTGTTGTTGGAATTTTTGTTGTTGTTTTTTCTGTAGATTTAACTGGTCATTTATGTTTGCTTGATTGTTTTTATTTTTTGTCGTTATTTTGCTCCTGTGCTCCTTGAGAAAAATTGCTGTATGGTAATTGATTTGGCGGATAAAGTAGTTCATCTCGATTTTTTTTCCTTACCAAATATCGTTTCACTTATTTTTGCTGTTCTTTCTCTACATTTTTACAATATATATTAAGAACCTAATTTTTCTTTTCTTTAAATGCGCACGCATACCCACCCCCCCGCCCGAAAAAGGTGCCGTTTTGAGCACAGATACCAGCGAAAGAGCCGTTTTCAGCCCCGTCCAACCCCGACTTTTACACGGTAAAAGACCCCACGGCACCAAGACAGTATCGTACTGTATGCATACACTCTCTCCCACCATCTTGGATAGGTGTGGCGTCGGATTTGTGGCGACAGGAGAGCCCCCAAGAGCTAAGAAAGCTAGTTTGTGTGAAGGAAAGCTGGTAAGTGTACGCAATAGAAAACAAGCATAGCGCAAAGGAATAATAACAATATACAGCAATATGATGCACCAGGGTAAACTGGAGGGTCGCCGCCACATGCATGCACACAAACAGACACACTGATAAACACCAGCGCGCGCACGCGTGCACGCACACATACCCACACCCCGCCCGAAAAAGGTGCCGTTTTGAGCACAGATGCCAGCGAAAGAGCCGTTTTCAGCCCCGTCCAACCCCGACTTTTGCACGGTAAAAGACCCCACGGCACCAAGACAGTATCGTACTCTATGCATACACTCTCTCCCACCATCTTGGATAGGTGTGGCGGAGGATTTGTGGCGACACGAGAGCCCCCAAGAGCTAAGAAAGCTAGTTTGTGTGAAGGAAAGCTGCTAAGTGTGCACGACAGAAAACAAGCATTGCGCAAAGGAATAATAACAATATACAGCAATATGATGCACCAGGGTAAACTGGAGGGTCGCCGCCACATGCACGCACAAACAAACACACTGATAAACACCAGCGCGCGCGGTCCAACCCCGACTTTTGCGCGGTAAAAGACCCCAGGGCACCAAGACAGTATCGTACTGTATGCATACACTCTCTCCCACCATCGTGGATAGGTTTACATGTCTCTCGTTTGTTAAGGCAGCACAGTTGCCCACAATTTTACGAAAAAATCATTTGTGAGATACAAGCTAAGAAATAACATCTTTCATGCGCCTGTTGTTTTTTTCCTTGACCCAAAAAAAAATCGAAATATTGGTCTTCAAAGAGGATAGGGAATGGTAGTCAGAACGCCAAAAATCGCGGACCATATAACTGGAAAAACAATGAGTCAATCACAACGGTAATTTTTGCAACGACTGCTCCTGCACAAAAATAATGAGACACCCCCCTGCCTTTCCGTTAAGATGGCAGCTTGTAAACACTGTGCCTGAAGACTTTGGTTCAAGTTTGGAGTGTTACTGTGTCTTGCTGCTTGTTTTGATACAAGTATGCCCGGTGATCGAAAGTACAGGCCATTAAAGCCCTAAAATCGTAGACTTTGTGTGAACCAGTTCTCAAAACAGAAGAAAACGGGTGAATTTAGTGCAGCGATGTGTGCAGAAACAGAAAGACCGCATCAATCGTCTGCTTCTTCAAGTACTCGTGCTTGTGTTAACTCGAAAAGTGACACACCAAGTGGTCAGGATACGCCCGCTTGGTTAGAACAAAAATTCCAGGACCGTTACAATTTGATCTTGGACTGTAGAGATAATTCTGATAGTGAAGAAGAAAAAGACTTAGACATTCAGTGAGAAAAAAATGCAATCGCTGAGCACTTTCAGTGGTGGGTGCACCAGTATCATGGCAATTCTACGCATGATGGACATTCAACCGGGACAGTTTTGTTGTTCATTTTGTGAGGAGATTGATGTGTTCTTTTTCAAAAATGCACAACGACGATCTAAACTCAAAGTAGCTTCAAAGGAGCTTTGCAAGGATAGGAGACAACACAGACTGGGCATAAAAGAACAGCAAGCATCTTGGGAGGATCACGATTCATATCAGGCAGGGAGATTTTAACTTTTTTTCAGGTAAGTCAAGTTTTTCTGTTTGCATGCCAAAATTTTGTGAAAAACAGATATGCACACACACTCATTTCCACTTATTTTCATCAGTTATGAGTGCACAGATTCTCACATCATTAAGCAAAACCTTCTGCCTATGCTTAATGCCAGCTCAGTTACTTACAGGTGTATGATTTCGTCTTTTTTGCTGAATTAAAAAAAAAAGGCCAAGCTGTCCTACAGAGGGCCCAGGGAAAAAGATAGTGCTTCAAGCAATAACTACACTTACACTCTTGTACACCTACAAAATATTGCACTCCTGCCTCCAGTCTTTGTTAGTTTTATGGAGGTAAGTTTATCGTTACACTATGGTGTGGTGACTGTTACGTGTGGTTTATTTTGGTATGTCGCACAAATATATATCTTAT
>JASPKP010000993.1:5000-10000 GCA_030674155.1 Stramonita haemastoma
CGGCAATTGGGGTGTTTGCTGCAAAATGCCAGCGTGTGTCAGGCTTGCACATGTCAACAAACGCTGCACAGGTGAGCAAAAACACTGACGCGACACGCCTATCAACAGCTGATGTCGTGGTTGGCTTTGTGTGCGGTGCCATGATTTTTTATATCAACTGTTTCCTCAGGAATTTGGACAAATTTGTGCCATTCGACTGTGCCTGCCTTAAATGGAATATTATTTCAAAAGGGACAGTGTGGCAGGTGATGACAGATGTGTGTGACAGTGACAGCGGACCGGCCTGTCAGTTGGGATTGCACGTGCCCGTGATTCTCGTGGCCTTTTGTGCGCAGCACGCTGCCTTCTCTCTACGCAGGCTGCTGTTGCTAAGCGGCGATGTGGAAACAAACCCAGGGCCAAATAATAATGGACAGTCGGAAGCAAAAGACAAGACAGATACAGAACTCAAAACACCAACTGATGTCAGCGATCTGATGAACTTAGTAATGCAAAACATTCAGCAGCAGTTTTCAGAACAAACAAGTGTCATCAGGAACGATTTAGGGGAAATAAAAACCGAACTTCTGCAAGTAAAACAACAGTGTGAGGAGATAAACCTAAGATGTGACAGACTGGAGAAAGACCAAAGAGAGTTAAAGGGGACAATCACAGACATTACAGAAGACATTCATCAGCTCTTCGAGGAAAGGAATGAAGACAGAGAAGAGGTGCAACAACTGAATGAGACCATCAGAGATTTGAAAACAGAAATTGAACAGCTTAAAACAGACACTGACAGACTGGAAGACTTCTCAAGAAGAGATAACCTACGGTTGTTTGGTATACCTCAAAAAACTGCCAGAGAGACCCATGACTCCTGTGCTCAGTCAATCATCGATGTGCTGAATAATGTGGATGACCAAAAGTCTTGGTCACTGGACGACATAGCTCGGGCACATCGAACAGGACAGGCACGTGATGGACAGCCCAGGCCTATGATCGCGAAGTTCAGCAGGTGGAAGGACAAGATGAACATTCTAACCGGCAAAGACCTGAGGCAGAAACTGCAAGAGAAAGGCGTCAGGGTGGCCAATGATCTGACCAGGGCACAGGCACAGATGGTGGCTACGGCACGCAGGGAGGGAAGAGGGCGTACTTCTACAGGGGGCAGATGGTGATCGGGCCCAGTCTTCCAGACCCCCGGTCCTACGCAGAGGTGGTGGAGAGTGGGGGTGCACAGCAGTCCTCCACCCCTGTCCCCTCCTCACAGCCCAGTCAACACGGGGATTCCCCTTTCCTCACCGGCAGCAGAGGAGGTGTGACGTCAGAGGGTGGCCCCACGCCTGGCAGCCGACAGACGACCACGAGCGGCCGGCCCCCTTCTCCTTCCTCCTTACCCTCTGGGCACGTGCGGCACGGGACCACTACAGGCGTGACGTCACCGAAGGCAGTACTGGCGGGCGTCGCTGTGGCAACCACGGGGTGACTCCACGAGGTGAACGCCACAGCTCAGCGACGGTTGGCGGGGATTCCCCCCGCTGTGACGTGGCGTGTCCGGCTGACGGTGAGGGCGTGCTGCACGTGACGGGCCTCTGTCCTACCAGCAGACGGGGATGCGGGATTTCCTGCACAACCCGCCGCGCAAGTCATCTGCTCGCGGCAAAGCCCCCAGTGACAACAAGAACAGTCGCCGAAATTTGCGCCCTAGCAGCTTGAGAAAGAGCTAGGACAGGCCCGACCATCCAAGTCAATGGACATTTTTGAATTATAACGTTGAAAATTTGTACAGTAAATTAAAAGATGTATCATTTATAAACTATGTAAATAAGTTCGATTTTGTTTGCCTCACAGAAACTTTTCTTGATTCTAATTTCGATTACAGTGGTGTTTTTCTTGATTATCTAAAGTTTCATATCCCTGCTCAAAAACTTTCACATCATGGAAGGAATTCTGGAGGAGTGCTGTTATTAGTGAAAAAGTCTTTAGAAAATTATGTTGAAGAAATTAAAATAGAGTGTGAAAACACTGTTGCTATTAAAGTAAACAAAAGTATTTTTAATTTAGATAAAGATGTTATTTTGATAGCATGTTATGTCGTGCCAGAAGGTGGCCCTATTTACAATGAAAAACCAATTAAGGATGGTATTATATTATTAGAGGAAGCCTTATTGCAGTGTTTTCAAAAAGATGATTTTCATTTCTTGATTGTAGGAGACTTGAATGCCAGGACAGGTCAAGAACAAGCCGACCTTGAAGTGATGTCAAATTATTTGGATGATGTTGAGTATGATGGAATGAATGATGAACTGTGTGTGCGTGCTTCCAAAGATGACACGATGAACAATTTTGGCAGGTCTTTGTTAGATTTATGCTTTATGTTTGACATGGGGATTCTGAATGGTTGTTGTGAGGGGATAGGGAGGGGGAGTATACCTTTGTGTCTCCTAATGGATGCAGCGTGATTGATTATTTTCTTGTGCCTAGTGAAATATCATCATGTTTTGATATGTGTATTGGAGAGTGTATTTATTCATGGCACCTCCCTGTTGAGTCAACATGGAAAGTAAATAATGAATGCACTAGTATGGAAAGCAGAGAACAGGAGAGTGTAGAAAAAATCATATGGTCAGAAGATTTTGTAGAAGTATATAAACAAGAGCTTAATAGTGCAGAATTTCAAGAAAGCATAGAAGTAGCTACCCAACTATTGAACACAGATATAAATGACAGTTTAGATCAGTTTGTTAAAGCATTATGTGGGGCTGCTGCATGTATGGTTAGAACAATTAGAAAAGGTAGAAAAAAATGTAATGATTGGTTTGATACTGAATGTGAACGAAAAAAACAAGATGTTAAGAGATTATTAAAAAGATTTCAACGTTGTAAAACAAATCAGGATAAAACAGAAAAAAAGACAAATGTACACTACTGCTAGAAAAGAATATATCCATTTACGAAAAACAAAAGAAAGAGATTTTAATGAAAAGAGATTAGAGAAACTTAAAAATTCTTCTAAGGACTCCAAAACATTCTGGTCAGTTATCAGATCCGTTAACCGTAAGTCACTAATATATAATGATATAACTATTCAGCAATGGTATGATCACTTTTTGAAGGTGTTTAATGACTTTCATTGTTCAAAAAACACAAGAGAATGTGGATGTACTACAGGAAGATGAAATATTTGAACCATTATTTAACAATCCTATAACTCATGATGAGATTTTTGATGCTATTAAACATTTAAAAACAGGAAAAGTGCTGGCCCTGATAAAATAATAGGAGAAATGCTCAAGTACACTAACTCCACAGTTATTACCTTTCTTGCTCAGTTATTTAACCATTTGTTTGAAACAGGTGCTTTCCCTTTAGAGTGGGCCAAATCCGTAATAATCCCAATTCATAAAAAAGGAGATATTAATAATCCTGACAATTATCGCGGAGTAGCTCTCACAAGTATATTAAGTAAACTTTATACTTACATTTTGAATAAAAGATTAACTGAATGGGCAGATAACGAAGAAAAATTAATTGAAGAGCAAGCGGGCTTTAGAGCAAAATACAGTACTGTGGATCATATATTTACTTTATACTCTCTCGTTCAAAAACATTTGCTTTCCAGTAAAAAATTACACATTGCCTTTGTGGACTTTAGAAAAGCCTTCGATTCTGTAAATAGAAATATATTGTGGAATGTACTACGAAAAAATGGTGTAAATGGCAAACTTTATTTAGCCCTTAGAGCTATTTATGATTCAGTTTTAGCGTGTGTGCGTGCAGGGAACAAATATTCCAATTTTTTTGAATGCCCCAAGGGAGTGAAGCAGGGTTGTATTTTAAGCCCACAAATGTTTTCATTTTTTTATAAATGAATTAGCTATTGAGCTATCAAAAAAAGGAAAACACGGCATTCAAATGATTCCTGGAGCAATCGAGGTATTTCTATTACTTTTTGCTGATGATATTATTCTTTTGTCTGAGACTGTTATCGGTCTACAAAATCAGTTAAATGTCTTAAAACAGGAGGCAGATCGTTTTGATTTATTGGTAAATATGGATAAAACAAACATTATTGTTTTTAGAATGGGTGGACATTTATCAGTTCGTGAAAAATGGTTTTATGGAAATGCTGAAGTCAAAATAGTCAATAGTTATAAATATTTAGGGATGATATTTTCAACAAGGCTAAGTCTAAATTTTGCATGGGAAGAATCTTGTAGGAAGGGGAAAAAAGGTGTAATAGAAATTTTAAAAACATTGCGAAAGCTTAACACGACAGACTGTTCCCTTTTCTCGGAAATTATTTGACACACAAATAGAACCTTTGCTTACATATGCTTCAGAAATATGGGGATTTAATGTAAATACACAAATGGAAAAAGTTCACACATTTGCCATGAAACGTTTTTTAAATGTACCAATACATTCATCTAACACTGTACTTTATGGAGAGACAGGAAAATATCCTTTATATGTAAGAACTTTTGTAAAATGTATTAAATATTGGTTAAAACTGTTGAAACTTCCACAGACACGTTTATGCAGGCAGTCATATGAAATGTTAATTATACAGATGGAACTAGGTAAAGAGAACTGGGCATATCAGGTTAAAAGAGTTTTGTCAGAACATGGCTTTGGGATTGTGTGGATGTCTCAGGAAGTAGGTAATGAGTGTCAGTTTCTTTCGGAATTTAAAGATAGGCTTATTTGCTCTTTTAAACAAAACTGGCACTCAGATATGGAAAGTAAAAATAAATATAGCTGGTTCTTTTCTTTCAAATCCGTCTTTCAGACGGAAAAATATCTTAAAGTAATCACTGATAAATGGCACAGGATTAATTATGCTCGATTCAGGTTAAGAACATTGGGTTTCAATGCTAACAAAAGATGGTTCCAGACTGAGACATCCATACAGTTACCATGTCCATTATGTGGTCATAATGTTGATGATGAAGTTCATTTTCTGTTCCAATGTAAAGCATATGAAACTATACGTACTAAACATAATTTTTTAAGTC
>JASPKP010000993.1:22500-33612 GCA_030674155.1 Stramonita haemastoma
TGTGCGGGGTTTGGTGTTTTTGGGGTGTGTGTGTGTGGGTGTGTTTTGGTGTGTTGGGTTTGTGTGTGGGGTTTGTGTGGTGTGTGTGTGTGGTCCTCGAAAAAAAAAAAGAAAATTTTAAAAACAAGAAAAAAGAAACAAAAACTTTTCTCCAAACAAATCCTGGCAAAAAAAAAAAAAGATAATCCTACAAGCAAGAAAAAGAAAACAAAAAAAAAAAAACCTTAAAAAAAAAAACAAAAAAAAAAAAATAAAAACAAAACCCCCCCCCAAACCCCCCCCCCCCCCCCCCCCCCCCCCCCCCCCCCCCCCCCCCCCCCTTTTTTTTAAAAAAAAAAAGGGAAACCCCCCAAAATTTTTTTAAAAAAAAACCTTAAACCCAAAAAACTTTTAAAAATTTTCCCCTTTCCCCCCTTTTCCCCCCTTTTCCCCCCCCCCCTTTTTTTCCCCCCCCCCTCTCTCCCTTTTTTTCCCCCCCCCCATCTCCACCCTCTCCCCCCCTTTTTTCCCCCCCCTTTCCCCCTTTTTTTTTCCCCCCCCCCCCAAAAAAAACCCCCCAACCCCCCCCCATTTAAAACCCCCCCCCCCAAAATTCCCCCGGGGAACCCCAAAACCCCTTAAAAATTTTTAAAAATTTTTATTTTTTTTTTTTTTATTAAAAATTTTTTAAAAAAAAAAAACCCCCCCCCCCCTCCCCCCAAAAAAAAAACCCCCCCCCCCTTTTTAAAATTTTTAAAAAACAAAAACCCCCCCCAAAAAAAATTTTTTTTTTATTAAAACCCCCCCCCCCCTTTTTCCCCTTTTTCCCCCCCCTTAAAAATTTTTTTTTTTTTAAAAAACCCCCCCCCCCGCCCCCCTTTTTTTCCCTTTTTTTTTTTTTTTTTTCCCTTTTTTTTTTCCCCTTTTTTTTTTTGGCCCTTTTTTTTTTTTTTTTTTTAAAAAAAAAAAAAATTATTTTTAACCCCATCCCCCCCCCCCAAAATTTTTTTTTCCCCCATTTTTAAACCCCCCCGGGCCCCCCCCCCCAACCCAAAAAACCCCCCCCCCGGGGGGGGGGGGCCCCCCCCCCCCCCCCCCCCCCCCCAAAAAAAAAAACCCCCCCACCCCCCTTTTCCCCCCCACCCCCCAAAAAAAAAAAAAAAAACCCCATTAAAAAAAAAAAAAAAAAAACCCAAAAAAAAATTTTTTCCCCCAAAAAAAAAATTTTTTTTTAAAAAAAAAAAAAAAAAACCCCAAAACCCCCCCACCCCCCCCAAAAACCCCCCCTTATTTCCCCTTTTTAAAAAAAAAAAAAACCCCCCCTTTTCCCCCCCCCCCCCCCCCCCCAAAAAAAACCCCCCCCCCCCCCCCCCCGGGGGAAAAAAAAAACCCCCGGGGGGGTTTTAAAAAAAAAGGGGGGGGTGGGGGAAAAAAAAAAAAAAAAAAAAAACCCTTTTCCCCCCCCCCGTAAATTTTTTTTTGGGGGGGGGGGGGGGTTTTTTTTTGGGGGATTTTTAAATTTTTTTTTTTTTGGGGGTTTTTTTTGGGGGGGGGGGGGGTTTTTTTTTTTTTTTTGGGGGGGGGTTTTAAAATTTTAAAAGGGGGGGTTTTTTTGGGGGGGGGGGGGGGGGTTTTTTTTGGGGGGTTTTGGGTTTTTTAAACAAAAGGGGGGGGGGGGGGGGTTTTTTTTTTTTTTTTTTTTTTTTTTTTGGGGGGGGGGGGGGGGGGTTTTTGGGGTTTTTTAAATAAAAAAAAAATAAAAACCCCTTTACAAAACACAAACAATTTTCCCCTGCCAAATTTTTCCAACCCCCCCCCCAAAGTGCTTATTTTAAAACCCAATTTTCATGGAGCAAAACAAAAAAACCCCCCACCCCCCACTTGCTTCCCCTTTCCCTCCTCCCCCCCCCCCCTTTTTCCCCCCCCCCCCCTCCCCTTCCATCGGGCCCTTCCCTACCCTTGCAGCAGAGTAGAAAAAAATGGGTAAAAATTGGGGGGGGGGTGGGTGGGGGAGAAAAGGGGAAAGGGGGGGGGTGGGGGGGGGTGGGGAATGGGGGGGGAAAAGAAGCATTTTATAACTCAACCAAAGAATCCCCCCCCCAAGCAATTACAAATGTGTGTTTTGTGTGCCCGGTCGTGTGTGTGTGTGTGTGTGTGTGGGTGTGGTGTTGTGTGGTGAGTGTGTGGTGGTGTGCGTGCTTTTTTGCGTGCGTTTCGGGGCTTTTGTGTGTGTGTGTTGTGTGTTTTGTGTGTTTTTGTGTGTGTGGTGTTTTGGTGGTAGTGGGTTAGTGGTGTTTTGTGTGTGTTTTTGGGGCGGGCGTGGTGTGGGGTTTTGTGTGGTGTGTGTGGGGGTGTTTTTTTTTTGTTGTGTTGGGTTTACAACCGGGGTGCGTGTGTGGTGTGTGGTGTGGGGTGTGGGGTGGGGTGTTGCGGGGGTGTGGTGTGCGTTTTGGGGATGTTTTGGGTGATGTGGTTTGTGTGTGTGTGTTAAACTTGTGTGCGTGTATATTTTGTGTGGGGGGTGTCTGTCCCGTCCCGTAAAGTCTGTCTGTCCGTGTGGCGTGGGGGCGGGGGTGTGTGTGTGTGTGTTTTTTTTCTGTGTTTGGGGGGGGGTTTTTTTGGTTTTTTTTTTTTGTTTTGTGTGGTGTTTTGGGGGGGGGGGTTGTTGGGTTTTTGGGGCCCTTTTTTTTGGGGTGGGGTTTTTTGTTTGGTTTTTTCCCCCTTTTTTTTTTCTTTTCCCTTTTCCCCCCTTTTTTCCCCCCCCCCCTTGTTTTTTTTGGGGGGGGGGTTTTTTTTTGGGGTTTTTTTTTCCCCCCCCCCTCCCCCCCCCCTCGGGTCCGTCCCCCTCCCTTTTTTTCCCCCCCCCCCCCCCCCACCCCCCCCCCCTTTTTTTTTTTCCCCCCCCCCCCCCCTTCCCCCCCTCCCTTTTTTCCCCACCCCCCCCCCCTCCTTTTCCCCCCCCCCCCCCCCCCCCCCCCCTTTTCCCCCCTCCCTTTTCCCCCCCCTCCCTTTTTCCCCTTAAACCCCCGGAAATTTTTTTTTTTGGGGGGGGTTTTTTTTCGTTGGGTTTTTTTTGGGGGGGTTTTTTTTTTTTTTGGGGGGTTTTTTATGTTTTTTGGGGGGGGGGTTTTGGGTTTTTTTTTCCCCTTTTAAATTTTTTTTTTAAAAAAAAAATTTTATAAATTTTTTTTAAAATTTTTTAAAAAAAATTTTTTTCCCCAAAAAAAAAAAAATTTTTTTTAAAAAAAAAATTTTGGGAATTTTTATTTTTTTTTTTTTTTTAAAAATTTTTTTTTACTTTTTTTCCAAATTTTTTTTTTCCCCCCCCAAAAAAAAAAACCCCCCCCAAAAACCCCCAAAAAAAAAAAAAAAACCCTTTTTTTAAAAAAAAAAACCCTTAACCCTTTTTTTTTTCCCCTTTTAAATTTTTAAAAAGTTTTTTTTCCAAAAAAGGAAAAAAAAAGGGGGGGGAAAAAAAAAAATTTCTTAAAAAAAAAAAATAAAAGGGGGGCCCCCCCCCCCAAAAAAACCCCCCCCCCCCTTTTAAAACCCCAAAAAATTTTTTTCCCCCCCAAACCTCCCTTTTCCCTTTAAAAACCCCCCCCCCTTTTTTTCCCCCCCCCCAAAAAAAAAAAATTCCCCCGGGAAAAAAAACCCCAAACCTTTAAAAAAAATTTTTTTAAAAAAAAATGGGGCCCAAAAAATAAAAAAAAAAAAAAAAAAACCCCCCCAAACCCCCAAAAAAAACCCCCCCCCCAAAACCCCCCCCCCCCCAAAACCCCCCCCCCTTTTTCCCCCCCCCCCCCCCCGGTTTCCCCCCCCCCTTTGGGGCCCCCCCCCCCCGGGGGGGGCCCCCCCCCCCCCCCTTTTTTTTCCCCCCCCCCCCCCCCTTTTTTTTTTTTTCCCCCCCCCCCTCCCTTTCCCCCCCCCCCCCCCCCCCCCCCCCCCCCCCCCCCCCCCCCCCCCCCCCCCCGGGGGCCCCCCCGCCCCCCCCCCCCCCCCCCCCGCCCCCCCCTCCCCCCCCCCCCCCCCCCCGGCCCCCAAACCCCCCCTTTTTTCCCCCCCCCCCTTTCCCCCCCCCCGGGGGCCCCCCCAAAACCCCCCCCCCCCCCCCCCCCGGGGGGCCCCCCCCCCCCCCCCCAACCCCCCGCCCCCCCCCCCCCCCGGGGGTTTTCCCCTTCCCCCCCCCCCCCCCCCTTTAAAAACCCCCCCCCCCCCCCCCCCCCCCCCACCCCCCCCCCCTAAAAACCCCCCCCCCCCCACCCCCCCCCCCTTCCCCCACCCCCCCCCCCCCAAAAAAACCCCCCCCCCCCACCCCCCCAAAACCCCCCCCCGGCCCCCCCCCCCCCCCCCCCCCCCCCCCCCCCCCCCAAAAAAAAACCCCCCCCCCGGGAAAAAAACCCCCCCCAAAAAAACCCCTTTTCCCCCCCCCCCTCCCCCCCCACCCCCCCCCCCCCCCCCCCCCCAATCCCCCCCCCCCAAAAACCCCCCCCCCAAAACCCCCCCACCCCCCAAACCCCCCCCCCCCCGGGCCCCCCAAATCCCCCCCCCCCCCCCCCCCAAAAAGGGGGGGCCCCCCCCCCCCCTTTTTAAAACCCCCTTTTCCCTTCCCCTTTTTTTCCCCCCCCCCCAAAAGGGGGCCCCCCCCCCCCCCCTTTTTCCCCCGGCCCCCCCCAAAAACCCCCCCCCCCAATTTTTAAAAAAAACCCCCCCCCCCCCATTTCCCCCAAACCCCCCTTTTCCCCCCCCCCCCCAACCCCCCCCCCCCCTTTTTTTTTCCCCCCCCCCAAAAAAAAAAGGGCCCCCCCCTTTTTCCCCCCCCCCCCGGGGGGGTTTCCCCCCCTTTTTTTGGGCCCCCCAGGAAAAAGGGGGGAAAAGGGGCCCCCCAAAAACCCCCCCCCCCCCCTTCCCCCCCCCTTTCCCCCCCCCCCCAAAAAAAGGGGGCCCCCCCCCCCCCCCCCCCCAAAAAAAACCCCGGGGGAACCCTTTCCCCCCCCCCCCGGCCCCCCCAAAAAAAAAAAACCCCCCCCCCCCCCCCCTTTCCCCCCCCCCCAAATCCCCCCCCCCCCCGGGAAAAACCCTTTTTTTGGGGGGGGGGCCCCCCCCCCCGAAAAACCCCCTTTTTTCCCCCCCCCTTTCCCCCCCCACGGAAAGGGGGGTTTTTTCCCCCCCCCCCCCCAAAAAAAAAAAATTTTTAAGGGGGGAAAAATTTAAAAAAAAACCCCCCCCCAAACCCCCCCGGGGGGCCCCCCCAAAAAACCCCCCACCCCCCAAAAAAAAACCCCCCCAAAAACACAACACCCCCACACAAAACCCCCCCCACACACACACAAAACACACACACACACACACAAAACCACGAGGCCCTTTCAATTTAAAAAATCATAAGACCCAAGGGCCAAAATTAAAAAAAAAGGGGCCCAAAGGCCCAAAATTAAAAAATCATTTCCAAAACCTACATTAAAAAAGGGCATTATGCCAAGCTACAATAAAAAGTCATTTCCCCAAAAACCCACATTAAAAAAAGGCCAAAAAAATCCCAAACCAAACCCTTAAAAGGTTTTTAAGCCAAGGCCTACATTAAAAAAATCGGGTTTAAGGCCCCAAAGGCCCACATTAAAAGGTCGTTTATTGCCAAGGCCCTTTTCATTAAAAGATCATTTTTTTCCAAAAGGCCTACATTAAAAGGTCGTTATGGGGCCCAAGGGCCCACATTAAAACCCGGGCGTTTTTTGCCAAGGCCACATTAAAAAAGGAAACATTAAAGGCCAAAGGGCCTACATTAAATATAAACCCTTAACCCCCAAGGGCCCACCCCAAAAAAAGGGCGGGCCAAGGCCTACAAAAAAAGACAAAATGCCAAGGCCTACATTTCAAAGGCGTTAAGCCCAATGCCCCCCATTTAAAAGGGTCGTAAGGCCAAGGGCCTACATTAAAAGGGGTCGTTAAAGCCCAAAGGGCCAACAATAAAAAATTTGTTACGGGCCCAAAGGGCCAAAATTAAAAGATTCATTTGCCCAAGGGCCCAAAATTAAACGGTTTTTAATGCCCAATTGGGCCTCCCGTCCCCAAACCCAAAACAAACCTGAACCAAAAGTCTAATTTATGGGGGAATGGTTTTGGCCCCCCAACCCGGGAAAGAATCCACACCACTTTTTCGCTTTCAAGGGAGGGGGCTTTTACCCTAGACCACTGAACCACGGGGTGTTTAATGTTTACTTATCAATTTTTTTTTCTGTTTAAAAAAATTTTTCGATTATTTTTTGGGGGGATAAAAGGAATAAAAAAAAAATCGGTACTTTTTTATACGTTTGTCCCCCCAGAGTAGGCGATTTTTGGGGAGTTTGGATCATCCCCTTCCCATCGGTAAACCAAAAACCCCCCTCTTCAAAAAAATGGTTTCATGTTTAATTTTTTGCCCCAAGATGTTTTTTTCCCATGAAAGATGATGATGAAAAAAGAGAAGAAGATAAGATGATGGGTTTATGAAAGATGAAGATAATGAGGGTTTTTTGGTGTGGTGTTTTGTACGCACGCAAAGTATTTTTCCACGTGCATGGGAAAGCCTGTATGGGGAAACATGTGGCATGCAAAGCCTGGGGTACAACCCTGCATACCATTCGAGGGGGCAATCGCCGCCACCACGCACGCTCCGGGACACACACACAAACACGCAAAACACACAAACACACACAAAACGAACACAACACCCACAACAAAAAAACACACAAACCCCACAACCAAACACACACAACACACACACACCACACAAAATTTCCCATACTCCACCCCCAAAATTCCCCCAAAACCCCCCCTGTCACAGCACCCCTAAAAACCCCCCCCACCAAACCAAAAAAACTAAAGACACGCAAAAAAAGAAACAAAAGTTTTTAAAAAAACCCTTCTTCCCCACTACTTTGGGCCCCAAATTCAAAGCCACCACACACATTTTAAAACCCTTTCTACAAACCCTACATCAACCCCTCAGATCTAATCCCCACCAGAGGAGGCGGGAAAATAACCCCCCCAGAAAAACCTCAAGGGGTTTTTAGGCCCTTAACCTCTTAGGCGGGGCCCGTCTTCTATTCCCCAGGGTAGGCTAAATAGGCCTACTTAAAAATTTTAAAAGGGGTGGAAATTTTGATTTTTTTCCCCTGTAAAATGAGAGCTTTTAAAAAAAACCAAATGAGCAGGCCAACCTTGCCCATTTTACCCCTTCCAAACTTGGCTACAAAAAACATTTATAAAAATACTCCCAGCCTCTGTCGCCCCCTATTTGGGCAAAACCCGTCCCCACACACAAAACACGGGGCTGCCCCTTAAAGCCCCGCACACACGCGCCAAACGCGCGTACGCACACACACACCACACACAACGGAAACAAAGCACCGGGGCATAAAAACGCCCCACACACACCCACAAAACACACACCCCACCCCCCAACCACACACCCACCAAACACACAAAAACAACACACAACCCACCCCACACAAAAACACACACGAACCGGGAAACACGCAACATGCTTTTTACGTAAGCACACACACGCCCCCAAAAACACAAATAAAACACGCCATGAGCTCTTGGGGTAATACGGTATTAAGCTTTCGCAAAAAGTACCACAAAAAAGCGCACACGTAACCAACACACCAAAAAATCCCCCACACACAAAAAACCCACACACGCACAAACACACCCCACAAAACAAAACCCACAACCCCCCACACACCACAAACAAAACCCCACGCCCAAAACAAAACAACCACACAAAAAAAACCCACAAACCCCGACACACACAAAAACACCAAAAACACAAAAACAAAACACCCTAAAGGGTCCCTACCATCACGAATTTTAGTGAACAAAAAACCCCCCCCCAAAAATAAAACACCCCCCCCCTAACCCCCCCCCCCCCCCCCCCCCCCCCCGTAACCTCAAAACTTAAAGCCTTTTTTACCTTTAACCAAATCTTTTAGTGATGAAGCTAAAAATACGGGGTATTCGGGGGGTACAACTTCCCCCAAATTTTCCGGGAAAGAAAACCCCAACATGGGCGGCCTTCCCAAAAAAATAAAAATTTTAATTTTGAAAGGGCCCAAAAAGTTTTAAATCACGGGGGATTTTTCAGTGTGGGAAATTTTTGGGGTTTCTCTCCCTCGGGGGGAGCACGTCACCAAAATTTCAGGGCCAAACCTTCGTTTTTTTTTTCCCCCCCTTTTCCCCGTCTGCCCGGGTGTATTTGTTTCCCCCCTGTCAGGGGTGGTCCCAATTTTCTAAAATTTTTTTTTTTTGCCAGGGACAACCCCCGTTTTGCCCCAAATTCTTTTAACTTGCACTAATTTAAATTAAGCGTAACACCCAGGACCCTTTAGTTTATCGTTCATCCAAAGGGCCAAAACCACCCGGGGCCCGAAACCCCAAAATCCCCGATCTATTTTGAAAGGGGGAAAAATTTTTTGGACCTAAACGGAGATCAAACCCCTCACAAAAGTTCGAAAAACCGGGGCCCTTGCCGCCTTTTTAGGCATGCGGTTTCCTATAGACCACGAAGGGCCCCACAGAATGGCATTAAAGGGAAATTTTTCCCCCTGTTTTTTTACAGGCAGTCCTTTGCCGGGTGAAATTTACCTAAAAACCAAAAAAAAAAAAAAAAAAAAAAAAAAAAAACCGGGTTTAGAACGGAAAAAAATTTTTTTTTAAACAGACTGGGGCCCCCTAAATTTTTAAAAACAAAAGTTTGAGTCATGCAAATTGGGAAAAGAAGAATTTCTGGGAAAACTAAAAACCAAACCCCTTACACCGGGGACAACCCAAAAGGGGGAAATTTTCAGCAAAGGTTTAATTTTTAATCCCCAAAAAATCTCCCTAGTTGGGTTTTCTAATGCAACCAAAGCATGTTTTTTTTTTTCCCCCTTTAAAAAGAATTTTATTTAAAAATTTAATTTTAAAAAATTAAAAATTTAAACGAAAGGAAAAAAAAAAATGTAAGTCAATGGGGACAAAAAAAAAAATTTTTTGACTACGGATGTTAATTTGGGGTTCCAACCTTCGAAAAGGGGAAATTAAAGGGTGTTTGGCGGGGTACAAAAAGGTCATTCAACTGGGACAGTTTCGGGCTACCGACAAATTAAAAAATTTTTGGAAACTGCGCTTTCATTGAACCCGGGCCCCCAAAGTTGGGAAGTCACAGGGCTACAAGCCCAACCCCGCCAAAACCCAAAGGGAAAAAACAAACAAAAACCCCAACCTTTTCCCAAAATTTTTTTAAAAAAAAATCATGTACGGTACTGGAACCATTTTTTTATCGGTCATTTTGCCTTCCAAAAAGGATCATTTCCCGTGCCCCTGGAGGGGGGGGGGGGGGGTCTGCGCATGGTAACCAAACTTTTCCCCCCAAAAAACTTGCCCAGGCTTTGCACTTTAAACTAAGGCCAACACCAAGTCTTCCCGGACGAGGGGTCCCTACTACTACTACTACTATCATGTAAAAATATCAGCGCATTTTTGCTTGGTAAAGTGTTCTTTTCACAAATTTATTTTTCAGTGTTTACACAAAACTGTTTTAAAATGTTCTTATTTGAGCTTAAATAAAAAGGTCTTGTTTTGGTTTTTTTGTCGTTGGCCAATCTTTTTTTTGCCTAAAAAAAGGTTTTAATACATCAAAAAATTTTGCCCTGCCAACACTTGGGTCGTGTCTTTCCCTGTCTGCTTTAAAAACGGGTAACTACCCAAAAAAAGCGGCTTCTTTTTCTTTCCCTCTTTTTTTGGGGGGGAAACTGAACCCCACAACTTTCTTACGGTGAAACAGATCCCCGGGTCACCTGTTTCCGACACCTATCGGGTCAAGGGCCTTTAGAAACTATGGGGGCAAGCAGAAATTTTCCACTGTAGAAATCAAAATTTTGCGATTCCATTTCCTCTCTAAAGTTTGATGTTGAGAAGTATTTTTTTTTATCCATCCAAGTTCAAGAGTGAGGCCGGTTCAGCTTTTTTGGGATAAAAAAATAAATTCGATAAAGGTGTCCCATAATAGGGGGCCCCAGGGGGAAGGGGATTAGAGACCTCAGCTTCCTAGGACCAGCATATTGAGGGGGCGCCCCCTTCTCCCACGCTGCTTTTCCTTCCCTTTACCCTAAAGAGAACAGGTACCCATTTACAGCGGGGGGATGGGGGGAAATTTTATGAAGCCAAGGCGCGAAAAGGTCACCCACCAAAGGTAGCCCCGCCCCCGCTCGGGCGCTGCTCAACCCGACTTGGGGAAAAACGATTTCTTTTGGGGCCCCCAAGCTAATCCCCCCCCCCCCCCCCCCCCCCGGCCCCCCCCCCCCACCCAGTACGTTGGCCCTGGAAAGAAACCCAAATAAAATTTTGGTTTAAAAATGCTTGTTTTGTGGGAGGGGGGAAGAGGGCAGGGTTTTTCCCCGTGTAGGGGTGGTTTTTGTTTTTGTTTTTTTCCCCCGGCCACAGCTCCCCCCGGTTTAAAAAACCCAAAATGGGGGGGGAGGGGGGGGGGGGGGGGGTGCGTAGGGGACTGTTTTCCCCCCCCACTAAATTAAGCCGCATTTTCCCCCTTTGGGGGGGCTAGGTTTTTAAAACATAAAAAACCCCCTGTGCCCTTTGAGTGTTTTTAGTTTTCCCCCTTTTGGCAACTGTTTTCCAAAAACCCCCCAGGAAAAAAAGCCCCACCACATAGAAAAAAAGGGGGGGGAAAGGGTTTTTTTTTTTAAAACCTTCGCAAAATAGGGTTCCTTTTTTGTATTTATCTCAAATTTTTTTCTTTAAAAAAAATTACAAAGAAAAAATGAAGAAAGGAGGGGGGAAGAAGATTTAGAAGAAAGGGACAATTTGTAACAAAAAGAAGGTTTTAAAAAAGTGATGGTAATAATAATAAAAATTAGGGGGAGGGGGAGGAAAAACAACGGACAAAAAACACGGGCGACCCAAAGATGAAAACGATGAACATAAGAAAGGAAGAGGGGAAAAAAAGAAAAGAAAAAAAAGAAGAAGAAGAAAAAAAAAACAACAAAAACAACAACAACAAACCCAAAAACACCAACAGCAACAACAACACCAAACCCAAAAACCACCCCACCACCAACCACCCCCCACCACCAAACCCCCCAACCCAAAAAC
>JASPKP010000994.1:0-5000 GCA_030674155.1 Stramonita haemastoma
AATTCAGCTGATAAAGATCACCCAATATTATCCTTGATTTTTTTTTTTTTAAGTATGTTTACACGAAGGGTATGTAAGGCTTTGCTTGGCCTAGAATCTGTATTCTTGTGTATTAAAGATCATTCATTCATTGAGTCATTCATTCATTCTCTCTCTCTCTCTCTCTCTCTCTCTCTCTCTCTCTCTCTCTCTCTCTCTCTCTCTCTCCTCTCTCTCTCTCTCTCTCTTGTGTTTTTGTTACTTTGGTTTATTATTGTTGTTGTTTAATTAGATGGCTTTTTTATCTTGATCTTATCCCTGATGAGGGTGGGGACTGGATGTAACAAAAACACATGAGTGTGTATTCAACTGCCTTCAACATCTGAAATTCCCGTCACCCTGCCAAAGTGTATAACCTCGATAAGTGTGTGTGTGTGTGTGCGCGCGCGCGCACGTGTGTGTGTGTGTGTGTGTGTGTGTGTGTGTGTGTGTGTTACATTCCAATTTGCTCAAACTATTTATTGTCATTGGTTGCTTGTGTGCTGTGTGGGTCGAGTGCAAGTGCTTTGATTTGTTTTTGCAAGATAAAGCCCTATCTAAATTCCATGTATTATTACCATCATCATCATCATCATCATCATTATCATTATCATTATCATTATCATTATTATTATTATTATTATTATCCTCCTCCTTGAAATAAAAGATTTTGACTTGACTGACTCTCTCTCTCTCCCTCTCCCCTCCACCCTCTCTCTCCCTCACACACACACACACAAACACACACACACACACACACACACATACACACACACACACACACACACACACACACACACACACACACACACACAACACACACACAACACACGCACACACACACACACAGAGCACACACACGGGTACGGGATAACCTAGAGGTCAGAACATTGTGCTGGCAATTTGACGACCCAGGTTCGATTCCTGTTGGAGGGGAATTTTCCTCTGGAGTTAACATCAGTGTTGACTCCACTCTCCCCAAAAGTCCTTGGATAAGACTATAAACCGAGGCCCCGTGTGCGAACGCACACAGAACATCTTATGCACACGTTAAATCATGTTCTGCGTTTCGTATGAGTAGGCCATTGTGTACCGGTGGGAACAGATGACAAGATTTACAACACTGCATGCGCACGGGGACTGGACGTAAAAAAGCACATGAGTGCTTATTCCATTATCCTCGATATAAAAGAATATTTAAAAAAATCAAAACACAAGATTTACAAAACTGCGCACACACGGGGATTGGACGTAAAAAAGCACATGAGTGCTTATTCCATTATCCTCGATATAACAGAATAAAAAAAATCAAAACACACCACACACACACACACACACACACACACACACACACACACACACACACACACACACCACACACACACACACACTGATCTGCAATGCCAATGATCAAAATATATACATGCATCAGACACAGGAATGAAGGAAATAAGACAATATTTACATTTTGCCCCATCAACTGAACAACTGACTTCACCTTCACCTCACCTTCACCTGTCCCGTAGTCCCGTGGACCCGTGGGGGCACCACTGAAGATTTGGCAACAGCTACATCCACTCCCCACTGACGACTGCTCACCTAAAAAATATTTAATGCAGAGTTCATAGGTTGTGGGTTTTCCAGTTTATTTATAGAAATCTCCGAAAGTATGGATATTGCCGGAAACACACAATAAAAAATAAAATGAAATAAAAAAAAAGAGAATAAAACATAAGAAAAACAACATTTTAGGATCATTATGGTAAAATAGAACACAATGCAGCACAGTAGGAATTTTCTCTATCCTACATGCTTCTCAGCCTGAAATCAGATATATATTTCCCAAGTTCACTTACCTCATAGACAGGCACAGTGGCCTGTTGGATAAGACGAACAGACTTTGTGGTCTGTATGTCCCCGTGTGTCATGGGTTCGAATTTCAGTGGGAGTTTTACTATGTACCTTGTAGTTGACAAAACTATGCCCTTTAATTTAAAAAAAGAAAAAGAAAAAAGAGAGAGATATATATAAGTACATGGAGGGTGGAGGAACGTTATGGGGGAGTATGATGGGGGCAGGTATGATGAGGGCCTGCTCCAGATAGACCATCTCCCTGGGCAGCCTGTCTTAAGCTGGGCCCTGCTGGGGGGTTATCCTGAAAAAATCAACTTCAGGCCTTCTTTCCTGGTGACCTGCAAAAGGTGAATGATGCTCCTCAGTCAGAGAAGTGAGCAAACTGAAGATGGGCATCATATGATACCCTTCAGGAGAATGTAGAGAGAGGAAGGGAATGTAGAGAGAGGAGAAAGGAGGAGGAGAATAAAGTGAGAGGGCAGTGTAGTGAGGAGAAAGGAGGAGGGCAGTCAAGTGAAGAGATTGGAGGAGGGCAGTCAAGTGAAGAGATAAGGAGGAGGGCAGTCACGTGAAGAGATTGGAGGAGGGCAGTCAAAAGAAGAGATTGGAGGAGGGCAGTCAAAAGAAGAGATAGGAGGAGGGCAGTCAAGTGAAGAGATAGGAGGAGGGCAGTCAAGTGAAGAGATTGGAGGAGGGCAGTCAAGTGAAGAGATTGGAGGAGGGCAGTCAAGTGAAGAGATTGGAGGAGGGCAGTCAAGTGAAGAGATTGGAGGAGGGCAGTCAAGTGAAGAGATTGGAGGAGGGCAGTCAAGTGAAGAGATTGGAGGAGGGCAGTCAAGTGAAGAGATTGGAGGAGGGCAGTCAAGTGAAGAGATTGGAGGAGGGCAGTCAAGTGAAGAGATTGGAGGAGGGCAGTCAAGTCAAGAGATTGGAGGAGGGCAGTCAAGTGAAGAGATAAGGAGGAGGGCAGTCAAGTGAAGAGATTGGAGGAGGGCAGTCAAGTGAAGAGATTGGAGGAGGGCAGTCAAGTGAAGAGATAGGAGGAGGGCAGTCAATCAAGTGAAGAGATTGGAGGAGGCAGTCAATCAAGTGAAGAGATTGGAGGAGGGCAGTCAATCAAGTGAAGAGATTGGAGGAGGGCAGTCAATCAAGTGAAGAGATTGGAGGAGGGCAGTCAAGTGAAGAGATTGGAGGAGGGCAGTCAATCAAGTGAAGAGATTGGAGGAAGGCAGTCAAAAGAAGAGATTGGAGGAGGGCAGTCAATCAAGTGAAGAGATTGGAGGAGGGCAGTCAAGTGAAGAGATAGGAGGAGGGCAGTGTAGAGAGGAGGAATGTTTTATTTTGTTATATTATTATTTATTTTTATTTTATTCTTTTATGTGTATCAGTGTATATGTGAGTGTCACATCATCCCTTTCTCTTTCTCTCTTTTTCTTTCTTTCTCTGTATGTGTTTTTTCTTTAAAGCTTCAGGAAGTGAGTGAATTTGACTCACCGGGTGTGCCTGATTTTGATTGATTCTGCTGCTTCATTTCATCCCAGCAAGAGTACGCTAGATAAACTGAGCTTTCAATAACTATCAGATGTGTACTGATTCTTCGTTGGGAACTGTGTTCTGATTATGCCGACTGAAGTGACTTGCCACAGTGATTATTTGAACTAACTCTGATACTGTTTGCCTGTACCCGCACTGTTTTATTTTATACTCATTGTAAAGTTCTGACCCTCAAGGAGAGACTAGCACTTTACTCAGCCGTGGGGACTATACAGTGGTCGTAAACTCGGTTTAATCCTGGTAAAATGCAGGAAAGCATACATGATTTTGCATGCTTATGGGCTGCAAATGCTTAATTTAGCATTATGTGCAGTATACTTTCATTACATTTTGCTTTATTTTGCGTTTAATAGTGATTCTATCGTCAAATTCGTAATCAGTATGTCGAACGCTTTCCAACGATATGCCACAAGACTATATTACAAACTGTTTAAAAAATATGGTAAAATCCAAATTTTATGACGTCATAAAATCTTTAAAAAAGTGACCTTCCGACACTTAGATCGCCCTACTTTTTGAATATGTTAATAGCTAGCTACTTTTCTATCCAATCATCGCAAAAGCATTACTATTACAATTAATTCTTTTCTCGGCACTTTTTTTGCAAATATTGACTAGACTAATTCACTTCTCTTCTTTTCTCAAACAACAACCAAAAGAAAAAAACAACCAAACAACAAAACCCCGCTGTTTTCAAGGTGAACGGGCAAATGCTTTGTGTTAGGTACACCTGGTCGTTGAATGCTTTACAGCTGATAGCTGCTATTGTTGGCTATCGATGATGTGTCTTAAACGTGTGTGTGCACACGCGTGCATGTGTAAGAACGGCACGTGCACATGGTATTATCGGCGTTTTGTTGAAGTTGATGGAGAAGAGAGAGAGAGAGAGAGAGAGAGAGAGAGAGAGAGAGAGAGAGAGAGAGAGAGAGAGACAGAGACAGAGACAGAGACAGAGACAAGACAGACAGACAGACAGACAGACACAGACACAGGCAGAGAGAGACAGAGAGACAGAGAGACAGAGAGAGAGACAGAGAGTCAGAGAGAGAGACAGAGAAAGAGACAGAGACAGGGACAGAGAGAGAGACAGAGACAGAGAGAGACAGAGAGAGAGAGAGTTAGAGAGAGAGAGCGGGGGGTGGGGGGGGGGGGGTAGGAGACAGCTGTGCCCTTGCAAGGTCTGTGTGCTGCCGGTATTGACTGTTTCAAGGCTGTGGGTCTGACTCTGTCTGTCTGACTGTCTGTCTGTCTGTCTGACTGTCTGTTTGTCTTGGTGTTGCAAGAGAGGGGTTGTTTTTTTTGTTTTTTTTTCGTGCTTTTCTTTTTTCCAGCAGACACCAGATGTCCGTTTAAAGGATCGATGTGTCCAAGTCTGTCCTTTGTTTTGTCTTTGTGCTTGTCTTTGGAGGAATGGGGGTAGGGGTACGGGTGGGGGTGGGGAAGGAGGGGGGAGAGGGGAGAATGGGGGCAGGGGAGGGGGGATGATGGTTGTATGTTGTGTTTGGGTGGGATGTGTTTTGTGTGTGGGTGGGGGGTGGGGGGTCGGGAAAGTATTTGTTTGGGTTGGTTTGATT
>JASPKP010000994.1:12500-15000 GCA_030674155.1 Stramonita haemastoma
GAAATCCCCCTTTCCTAAAAACCATCACCTTTGTTTTATTAATGTTGACACTCAATTGTAAATTATTACAACAGTCTTTTAAAATATTTAATTGATGTTGCAAACCTCCTGGGGTTGTTGAAAACAGTGCAACATCGTCTGCAAACATCAGAATAAAGATATCCATAATATTAGGTAATAACTGGACTCCGTGCCTTCCTTTTTTATTCATATCATCAGCTAGCTGGTTAATGAATACTGAAAACAACGTAGGACTCAGAACACAGCCTTGCCTGACTCCTATTGGACATTCAAAAAACTCTGATAATTGGCTATTTATTCGAATACACGATAATAAAGAGTTATACATGGCTGATAATGAAGCAAAAAATTTTCCTTTAACCCCCTGACTTTTAATACAGCTCAAAAGTTTATCATGTTTAACCGAGTCAAAAGCTTTTTTAAAGTCAACAAATGCAACGTACAGCTTTTTACCTTTCTTAGACATACACTTCTGGACAATTGAATATAGATTGAAAATCTGGTCTATCGTAGAATATCTTTTCCTGAAACCTGCTTGATTTTCACATATCAAGTGATTATCTTCTAGCCACGAATATAACCTTGTGTTTAATATAGAAGTATAACATTTAGATAGTATACTCAGTAATGATACTCCCCTATAATTGTCTACTAGCTCTGGATCCCCTTTTTATAAATCGGAATAATAATGGCTTTAGACCATATCTGTGGATATATACCTTTACTGAAAATAGTATTGAAAAGCTTGAATATGAACTGTTTAGCTTCACTAGTTACATTTTTTAGCATTTCTGCAATAATTTTATCAATTCCGCATGCCTTACCAGACTTCAGTTTATGTATAGCTCTATTTATTTCTTCTTCTGTAATCTCTCTATTCAGTTCATGTTCATTTTCTTCTAACAGATCTGTTTCTGTGTGTATGCATTGATTGAATACTGCTTCATTACTTTGAAATACCTCTTTGAAATAGTTAACCCAGTCTGTCTTATTTATTTTGTTTGAAACTCTATCTTTATTAACACAACCCATACTCCGCAGGTCTTTCCAGAACAGTGCTGAATTTGAACTATTGTTAGCTAGAGACTCTACTTTTTGTTTTCTAAATGTTTGGCGTTTGGTCTTTAATAAATGTCTGTATTTTTTCCGTGTTGTAACATATATCTGTCTGTCATTCTCGTCTTTTGTTTTTCTGAATAAATTCAACGCTCTTCTTGTCTCTTTCTTAACCTGATGACACTCATCATCAAACCACCTTGACCGTTTGTTCTGACAAGTATGATGTCTGGTGAGCATACAACTGCTAGCCTCATTCAGGCATTGTGTAAATTGCTCCAGAGCATCATCTATGTCACTATCAAGTAGGTTTAAGGCACTAATAATTCTGTTCTGCACGGTAAGGGTGTTAAGTGTTTCAATAAATTCTTTTTTCTTATCATCTTTCCAAACAACTTTTTTCTACTACACTATGTTCGTCTTCATTAGTTTGTTCATCATCATTTTGTTTAGTCACATCCCCTTTTAAACCAATCCTCATAAAAACAGGCAAATGATCTGAATCTGTAGTACTACTAATGTCTAAAGTTACAATATCGATAGATGCATACCATTCACAAGACATGATAAAATAGTCAACCGTGCTGGCTCCTGCAAATGAAATATATGTATACCCGTCATCAAAGTCATGTTGACACAGACCATTCAAAATTAAATAATCAAACATGTTACAAATTTCAAGTAGTTGAGTGCCAAATAGATTCGTCTGTTTATCTTGTGAGTTTCTAACAAAATCACTTGTGACATACACTGTTTTTAAGTCCCCATCAAACTCATCATCAGAAAAAAAAAAAATTTTACATGCTGTTCTTGCATTCAAATCACCAGTTAATAGAACATAAAAATCATCATTCAATTCTTGCAAGTCCAATATGCACTGCTCCAGCATTTCCATACCATATCCATTTGGGTGATGTTTCCAGAACACAGAATCATATGGAGGTATATAAGTACAGATTAAAAGTACATTTTTATTAGTTTGTAACAGATTCTTCTGAATGTTTAGCACAACTATATTATCATATTTTATATCAACCTTATCAATGTAGCAGGCATACTTTTTTCTCACCATCACAATCACTCCTCCAGAATATCGGCCCTGATGCGACAATTTCTTGGCCTTTGATGTAAATACAACAAAATCACTGAAAAGTGTTGATTCAAAGTCATAGCTCATAAACGTTTCTGTTAAACAAATAAAATCATGTAGCTGAAGAAAGTTAACAAAATCATTATTCTCTAACTTTTGCAATAAGCCGTTAACATTATAATTTAGAAAATCAATATGTTGCTTATGTACATTATCTACAAACATGTGTGTCTCATTCTCTTTGGGTTCACCAATTAAGCCACAAGGTTGACTTTTATTTTCCTTATATTTAGATACTGTTTTTGTGGCCCGGCCAATGTCCTATTTCTTGGA
>JASPKP010000994.1:20000-22500 GCA_030674155.1 Stramonita haemastoma
TCCAAAAAGAGATTTAACAACATGGGTAATCATGATAATCATAGTGCAGAGGTATTTTCAATAAGAAAGAGAGGGGCACATGGATAGGCAGAGATAAAGATACAGAAGCAGACAGATAGAGAATAAGGCATGTCGATATACAGGTATATGCAGACAGATAGACAGAGTACTGCAGACAAGCAGATAGGAGAATAGAATACTGGCACAGACAAGCCTGTAGACAAACAGAGAGCACCAAATACAGAGGCAAAAAGAACAAAGAATCAGATAGGCAGGCAGACAGAAGGAGAGAGAGAGAGTGAGACATGGAAAAACGCACAGCAGAACAATAGAAGAAGAAAGAAATGAAAAAAAGTTGGTCACAACAAAAAAGGGACAATGGAACAAATATAAGATAACAATGGCAGTAGGAGCAGAAAAGCTGAGGAACAGAAACATTTCTCAGACATATTCTTGCAAGATGGATCGGTGGTCTAGAGGTAACACACCTGTCTAGAAAGCAAAAAGTTCTGGTCGAAGCCTGTGGTGGTTCAAATCCCATTTGGGCCTGAAACTTTTCCCCCATCCATTAGACCATGAGTGGCTGTTTAGGTGCTAGTTTTTTGGATGAGATGATAAACCAAGGTCCCATGTGTTACACATCATTATTTAGTGCAACCCCTCCCCCCCCCCCCCCCAGCAGCAAGAGAGTTGTCCCTGGCAAAATTTTGTTGAAGAAACCACTCTGATAGTGAAACAAATACACTTGCCGACAGGAAAAAAACAAACAGGGTGCATAGATAGGGGTGGCGCGCAAATACTGGAGTTAAAAACAAAAGAAAGGAAAACTACAAATTCTCTACCACAGGTTATGGTCCCATTTTCCATAGAGGACCTCCTCCTTCCCTGTGATGATGACCACAGGCAGTGGATAACAGGGGGTCATTAACACCACCCCTTTGATCTTTACTGGCAGTGCCTGTGAGAAAGAAAGATTGCCCAGAAACATTTATGAAATACACATGATAATTTTGAAAAAGAAACAGCTTGCAATGTGTTGAAAACATTTTTAAAAAATCTTTCTGTTCCTCCACTACAGCGCCAAGGTTTACCAATGGTGAGATTTTAGTATGTGCCACCGCTTCTATTTCCCATCATTAAGGTAGCCATGTTCACAATTCAGGGATTGTTTGCTATACTTTTCTTCTTCATTGAAGGCTCAGACAGCAACTATTGTTGTCTGTCATAGGAGCAAAAACCCGTTGCACTACTGTTAAGCACCTGACAAGTCAGGCTCAGTACTTCTGACTTGAGTATGGGAGAGAATCTTAAGTCTTTTTTTAAATAAAAAGGCAAGAGAATGGACCCAGAAGGCAGAAACCATACAAAAAGGTGGGGATGTTACTTATACTGACGGGCCCCATGGCATACCCCAAGGGGAAAACAAAAATATAAAACAGATGAAAATACAAAGCAGAAACTAACATGAAACACAACAATCACAAAATAAAATAAATATTTGTAAAAAAGAAAAAAAAGAAAAAAAGTCAATTTTGTTAAAAAAAAAATTGCTCAAGAAGAAGAAAAACCAGTGGAATGAAAACAGCCTCACCCATATCTTTGGACAGCATGCAGAAACTGGGGTGGAGATGCTGGGGTTCAAAACAAAAGAAAGGGAAAGTACAAATACTCCATCACAGGTTACCTCCCATTTTCTGCAGACCACACCACCCCTGTGATTATGGCCACACCCCTTTGATCGTTACTGGGGGTGCCAAGGAAAGCAAAAAAACCCCTAGCACACATTATGATACAAAGTATCAAACATTGTAACAGGTTCCTGATATAGTGAATGTGAATAGGGGACAGTGTAGAGATTTCAATGGGAAAGGAAAATGTGTGTGGGTATGTGTTTATTTTTTTAATTTAATTTTTTTAAAATTTTATTCTTTTATATCGAGGATAAAGGAATAAGTACTCACGTACTTTTTACATCCAGTCCGGGTGTGTATGCAGCTTTGTTAATTTTGTCATCTGTTCCCACTGGCACACAATGGCCTACTCTTACGAAAACCAGAACATGATTTAACGTGTGGGCAAGATGTTCTGCTGCATTCACACGTGGCCTCGGTGTGTGTGTGTGTGTGTGTGTGTGTGTGTGTGTGTGTGTGTGTGTGTGTGTGTATGTGTGTGTGTGTGTGTGTGTGTGTCTGTGTGTGTCTGTGTGTGTCTGTGTGTGTCTGTGTGTGTCTGTGTGTGTCTGTGTGTGTGTGAGTGAAAAGGGGGAGAATGTGTTTTTAGGTTTCCATTATGAAGCTCTAAATTATGGCTAAGTATGAGGGCAGTATGGCATGAATGGGAGAGAGAGAGAGAGAGAAGAGAGAGAGATAGAGAGAGAGAGAGAGAGAAAAGAGAGAGAGAGAGAGAGAGAGAGAGAGAGAACAACAGACACAGCCAACAGAGAAAGCCAATGAAGACAGTATAAAAACAATAGGAGCAGAACAAAATCAAGAAAGGACCC
>JASPKP010000994.1:25000-27500 GCA_030674155.1 Stramonita haemastoma
GTGGCTTTTTGCTACAGAATTTTGCCAAGAACAACCCTCTTGCTGCTGTGGGTTCTTTTACGTGCGCTAAATTATGTGTAACACATGGGACCTTGGTTTATCATCTCATCTGAAAGACTAGCACCCAGACAACCACTCATGGTCTAATGGATGGGGGGAAGTTTTAGGCCCAAACAAGACCTGCTGTTATAAGAAGGAAGGTGGCAGGACAGTTTAGATGCTCACCTGCCTTTCAAAGGAAACTGTGATGTTCTGGGTTCAATTCCTTGCCTTGCCCTTTCTTCCACTGACTGTCAGAGTCTTTTGAAGAAGACATTATACCAGTCTGACCCCAGTGCTCACTGACTTGTGCACGTTAAAAGAACCCATGACAGTTCAAAATCTGATAGAGCAGGGAGGACCACCCCAACTGTCCTGACAAAATTGGTAAGTTCAATTCCCATCTGTATCTCTGAAGTCGAAATGCAGTTACGTAAATGATGGGGTGGGGTGGGGTTGTGGGTGGGGGCGCTAAGTAGGCAAGTATATGCCATTATATAACCTTGGAGCTCCAGCTAAGGAACAAGAAAAAGTTATACTGCAACTTCTGTTAGCATTAACTTTGATTTTCCCCGATACCTATCGCAAATTGATCCAGCAATAAAAATGCTCTTTTTGTGAGAAGTGTGTTTTCTTGATTTCATTCATTTATGCATTAAAAATATCATGAACATCATTAATCCGTTTTGATTTAATGCCTGCTTTTGCTATCATGAAAAAAAGCTGATGTTGAAAAAAAAATCTGTCTCTAAGTTAAAAAATATATATACAAAGTTTAGACAGGCCTGTAATGATTTTCATGCTTTCAGAACTTTGTGTGGGCATACTTTAAGGTAGTCATTTTTCTTGACCTTCTGTGAATTATAACTCTCATTCCAGCATACTTGATCCTGTGGTTTGGTTTTCCCCATCCATGTTTTTAAAAAAAATCTTTTTGTCTGTGTTTGTTTATTTATTTCATTATGTTGGATGGGCTGTTTCGTTAGTTGGTCGTTTCCCCACCTGTGTATTTAATGGGTATACATTGTGTTTGTTTTATTTCGTACTCTTTATCATGCTTTCTGTATGAAGGAAGCCTTCTAAATATAAATGAACTTGTCCAATTCCCCCCAAGTCTTTTTTCCATCACTTTCCCTTTCTTCCCTCCTCTTCTTTTCTTTGGGACCATTAACCTCACAAAGATTGCTGTACATGGAAAAAGAACAGTTAACTTGAAATAAAGGTACACAGGCATTGTACACAGCAAACACGGGTATTTGGGAACTTTGTCCTTCTCTTTTTGTGGTAAATACATGTGTCACACTATAGTGATGCATTAACCCAACCTTGTTAAAAGCAATCAGACCGAAGTTGATACTGGGCATTCTTGCTCTTCATTTGTCCATCTTCTACTGTTGCCTCTCCTCTATCTATCTATCCAACATCACCACTCATCACACCACTTTTTTTCTTTCTCTTTTTTTTTTTCTTATTTAAGTGCAAGTCCTTTGACTCCTCCTTCTCCACCTCTCCCTCCTCCACCTCGCCCTCACCACACCACCACACACCACCCCACTCCGTCCTTTTTCTTCCTTGACTTGTGTCATCTCCAATCCCTTTCTCTGTCGTCCCCCTAACAACCCCCCTGTCTCCCTCCCTTACATCTTACTTTTGCCTTCCTGCGTCGTCGTGTTTTCTCCCGTGTTTCTCCCTGTCTCTTTAGCTCTGCACACACGCCTCCTCTCCCCCCCCCCCCCCCCCCCTTCCTTGTCCCCTTCCCTCCCCGCCTGTCGTCGCTATCTATGTGTAGTCAGAGACGGTGAAACCATCCTCTCTCTCTCTCTCTCTCTCTCTCTCTCTCTCTCTCTCTCCTCTCTCTCTCTCTCTCTCTCTCTCTCTCTCTCTCTCTCTCTCTCCAACTTGGCTTGTGTGGCCAGTCCAGCAGTCAGGCTAACGTGGCTTCTGAAGGGCATGTTACTATTGTCAACCCCTGCTGAAGCTGCCGCCTCTTCCTCCTCCACCTCCTCTTCCTCCTCCACCTCCTCTTCCTCCTCTCCCTATCCTCCTCCTCCTACCTTGCCTGGCCTCTCTCTCTCTCTGTGCAGTGTTGATCCATTACAGTTGTGGTGTGGAGCCAGGGCCAGGGCCAGAGAGGGGAGATAACGATGTGGGCAGATCACAGGCATGTCAGGGTTGTGATGGAGGCAGCGGGCTATGGTCTCCAAAGTTTTGTTCTTCTCTATTAAAGAGCTGGGAGGACTGTCGGTCTGTCTGCCTGTCTCTCTGCCTGTCTGTCTGTCTGTTCACAGGGGGCGAGGAGGTGGAGTCCTCCTGTTCCTTTTCTAGGTGTGCATCCATCCTCATTCTGCCTTGGTGGGTCGGTCAGGTGAGACCGTCCAGTGGTGAGGAGTTTGTTATTGTTGTTGTGAGGCGACCACACTACGTTTTCCTCTGTTTTTTTAAAATATGGTATGCATTGTAA
>JASPKP010000995.1:0-17500 GCA_030674155.1 Stramonita haemastoma
CCTACATATGACACTTTTCAATCCAACCTCAAGACGCACTTATTTCAAACCTAAGACTTTTGCCTTCTGTTTCCATCTCCTATCTGTTCCTGTCTTCAACATCTGAAATCCCCTTTACCCTGCCAAAGTGTATAACCTTTATGAGCGTGCGTGCGTGCGTGCGTGCGTGCGATTTTCTAAAACTAGTAATTGTTGTTGATCGTTTGTGTGTTGTATCCGTCGAGTGCAAGCGCTTTGATTTGTTTTTGCAAGGTATAGCGCTATATAAATTCCATGTATTATTATTAAATACAGCTTGGATGAAAATGTGTACGTTGATTTACACATTAATGAACTTCCCCCTCCGACAGACAGACTTTTTCACAGAAATAGAGTGTAGACATCAGTCTAACAGACAAACTGTCACAGACAGACCCAGTCACAGACAGACCCAGTCACAGACAGACAGCTTCAGTCGCGGACAGACAGCTTCAGTCGCAGACAGACAGCTTCAGTCACAGACAGACAGCCTCAGTCACAGACAGACAGCCTCAGTCGCAGATGGACAGCTTCAGTCGCAGACAGACAGCTTCAGTCGCAGATAGACAGCCTCAGTCACAGACAGACAAGCCTCAGTCACATACAGCCTCAGTCACAGACAGCCCCAGACACTCACAGACAGCCACAGTCACAGATACAGCCACAGTCACTCACAGACAGCCTCAGTCACAGACAGACATCCTCAGTCACAGACAGGCAGCCTCAGTTACAGGCAGCCTCAGTCACAAATACAGCCTCGATCACAGGCAGACAGCCTCAGTCACAGACAGCCTCGATCTCAGTCACAGACAGCCTCAGTCACAGACAGACAGCCCCAGGCACTCACAGACAGCCTCAGTCACACACAGTCGCAGATACAGCCACAGTCACTCACAGACAGCCTCAGTCACAGACAGACATCCTCAGTCACAGACAGCCTCAGTTACAGGCAGCCCAGTCACAAATCCAGCCACGATCACAGACAGCCTCAGTCACAGACAGCCTCGATCACAGACAGACAGCCTCGGTCACAGACAGCCTCAGTCACAGACAGACAGCATCAGTCACAGACAGACACAGACAGACAGCCTCGGTCACAGACAGACAGCTACAGCACAGACAGACAGCCTCGGTCACAGACAGGCAGACAGCCTCAGTCACAGGCAGACAGCCTCAGTCACAGACAGACAGGCTCAGTCACAGACAGACAGGTCCAGTCACAGACAGACCAGTCACAGCCTCAGCCACAGACAGACAGCCTCAGTCACAGACAGAACAGTCAGTCAGCAGCCCCAGTCACAGACAGACAGCCCCAGTCACAGACAGACAGCCCTCGGTCGCAGTCAGACAGCCTTGGTCACAGACAGACAGCCTCGGCCACAGACAGACAGCCTCAGTCACAGACAGACAGCCTCAGTCACAGACAGACAGCCTCAGCCACAGACAGACAGCCTCGGTCGCAGTCAGACAGCCTCAGTCACAGACAGACAGCCTCAGTCACAGACAGCCTCAGTCACAGTCAGACAGACCCAGTCGCAGACAGACAGCCTCAGTCACAGACAGACTCAGTCGCAGACAGACAGCCCCAGCCACAGACAGCCCCAGCCCCAGCCAGCCTCAGTCGCAGACAGCCTGAGCCACAGACAGCCCCACCACAGACAGCCTTAGTCACAGACAGCCTCAGTCACAGACAGCCTCGGTCACAGACAGCCTCGGTCACAGACAGCCCCAGTCACAGACAGCCCCAGTCACAGACAGACAGCCCCAGTCACAGACAGACAGCCCCGGTCACAGACAGACAGCCCCAGTCACAGACAGACAGCCCCAGTCACAGACAGACAGCCCCGGTCACAGACAGACAGCCCCGGTCACAGACAGACAGCCTCGGTCACAGACAGACAGCCTCGGTCACAGACAGACAGCCTCGGTCACAGACAGACAGCCCCAGTCACAGACAGACAGCCTCAGTCACAGACAGACAGCCTCAGTCACAGACAGACAGCCTCAGTCACAAATGCAGACTCTGTCACCACCACAATGATTTGTAGTTTCGCTGACTAACAAAAAACTCGGACAGTTGAACATCCTTCCATCGGTTAACCACAGCAACAGTCGTTTTTTTTTTTTTTTGTAAAACCACAGCAAATTACTAGACTTGTATAGATAAGTTTCAGTTGCGCTTAGCTCATAATTATTCATCACTTATCAGAATGCTAGGAAGCAGATAGGACCTCGCCTGCTCTATCTCCCATTGTGGTGTGGTGGTTTGGTTTTGGTTTTTTTTTGGGTTTTTTTTTTTCTCGAACAAACCCGGACACCGGATTAAAAGTAATGAGGATGTTCACTATCACTTAACTCATAAGTGCCGAGTTTCAGTTGCAGATTCTATCATCATTCACTGGGGCTCAGGAAGCAAGGTTTATCTCCCTTCCTTCCTCCATTATTCCTCTTCTCTCTCTCGTCACTATTCTGCAGACAAATCCGCATGAATAGGCCTGCAACTTTTCTAATAAAATTTTTTGTACACGTGTTGATTTTATTAATCACTACAACTCGTGTAGTGAGTCAGATTCATTCAGTGCAATCCCTTTCGATGTTTCATCATTTTAAAGTTTTACTAGTAAACAAAGGGGGATATTTCTTTCCTCTTTCTAGTTTTTCTGTCTTTTTGTCTTTGTTCTTTTGTTGTTTGTCTGTCGCCCCCCCCCCCCCCCCCCCCCCTTCAATTTTACAAGTAAACAAAGGGGAATGTCTCTTTCCTGTTTTTCTTTTTGTCTGTGTCCTTTTGTTGTCTGTCTGTCCCCCTCCCATCCTCTCTGTCTCTGTCTCTGTCTGTCTGTCTGTCTGTCTGTCTGTCTGTCTGTCTGTCTGTCTGTCTGTCTGTCTCTCTCTCTCTCTCTCTCTCTCTCTCTCTCTCTCTCTCTCTCTCTCTCTCTCTCTTCCTCACAGTTATGAAGTATTAAATTACATAATTGGTTGTTACAAACAAAATTATACTGGTTTTTTTTCCCATTTTCTCGTTATTAGTTTGCTTTTACAAGTTTGTATCATTATAGAAGGCTGGATGTAAAAAAGCAATTGTCATGCTTACTCCTTCACCTTCTGAAATGAAAATTCAATCAATCAATCAATCTCTTTCTCATGGTAGTTATAGGAAATGGTAGACATGGTGCAATTTTTCCCTATGATCCCACAGAATCGTTTATCCTCCTGCTTGCAGATGATACTGTGTTTTATGTCCTCAAACTCGGAATGTGACTACCCAAATAGGTGGGGGTTGAGGGGGGGAGGGGGCGTTCGCATACGCAAAAATCTCACTATTGGTGATGAACCTCCGAGCTGTAGCCGAGGAACAAAGAAAAAATCTGTTATCTGAAACAGGGGGGGATAGCTCAGTGGTCAGAGCGCTTAGCGTCGAGCGTGGTTACCAGTTGGATGGGTAACCGTTTGCGCGCCTTGGCTTCAGTACAGTTCCCCCAGCTGTAAATGGGTACCGGCCCTCTTTAGGGTCAGGGAAGGTAAAGCAGTGAGGGAGAGGAGATGGACGCTGCCCTCAATATGCTGCCCCCCTAGAGAAGCTGAGGTCTCTGACGCCTTGCTCCCCTACGACCCGCCTAGGTTATGAGACACCTTTACCTTTTTTTTTAAAATATGAAACAGTGATATGCCTAGGTTTGCAAAAGTAGTTGAACAATTTGTCCAGTGCTGCAGTTTCGCTTGCTTTCAGAGTAAATTGGAACAAAAATAATGTCATTGTCTTTAGAAAGGGAGGTTTCCTAGCTGCTCATAAAAAATGGATGTAAAGTGGAGATGTTAAGCCTGTGGTTAAAATATGTAAATATTCAGGAATCTTGTTTTTCCACTGAACTTAGCTTCACCACTATTATGTGAAGATCTTGCAAGCAGAGGAAAAAACCAATGCAATGTGTGTATTAAAAAAAAAACTACTGTTTTAAAATAACGATTCCTTTGATTTTTTTAAATTAAGATATTTGTTGCACATATACAAGCCATAGTCTTATATGGTTCTGAGATTTGGGGACTGGATGCAGCAGCAACACAAATGGAGCCAGTGCATCTGCTTGCTTTGAAGCAGTTTTTAGGAGTAGATACCCGAACATCACAATGATCTTGTCTACAGCAAAACAACAGACATCGTCTTACAATTAATTCTGCTGTAAGATGTGTAACGTTGGTTTTTATGAACCGGTGTAGGGTAGTGCAGGGCAGCGCAGTGTAGTGTAGAGTAGTGTAGTGTAATGCAGTGTAGAGTAGTGTAGTGTAGTGTAGTGTAGTGTAGTGTAGTGTAGTGTAGTGTAGTGTAGAGTAGTGCAGTGCAGTACAGTGTAGTGCAGTGTAGTGCAGAGTAGTGTAGTGTAGTGCAGTGTAGTGCAGTGCAGTGCAGTGTAGTGCACAGTAGTGTAGTGCAGTGCACTGTAGTGTAGTGAAGTGCAGTGTAGTGCAGTATAGTGCTGTGCAGTGCAGCGTAGAGTAGTGCAGTGCGCTGCAGTATAATTTAGTGCAGTGCAGTGCCGTGTGGTGTAGTGTAGTGTAGTGTAGTGTAATGCAGTGTCGTGTAGTGTAATGCAGTGTATTGTAATATAGCGCAGTATAGTGTAGTGTATTAGTCAACTTGAAGCTAGCGGAGCCCATCCTCCTGCAGGCTTCAGGATGCATGCTGGGTCTGCTCGATTCATCCATCACACCGGCCATAGCTTCCCTATCCTTCTAAGACAAGTAACGGGTACATGACCGGGGCTTTCAACATGTACACAAGATGTTCTGCACACATTCGCGACCTGGATTTATAATCTCGTATGAAGGACTTTTTCATGGGAGTGGAGTCAGTCAGTACCAATGTTAGCCCCAAGAGTAAAAAAAAAATGTCCCTGGAATAGACACCACAGTAGAGATTTGAACCCTTGCTGTCAGTTACCGTCCCGGTTCTAACCACTAGGCTACCCCCCCCCCCTTTCCCTTCAGTACCAATGTTAACTCCAAGAGTGAAAAAAAAATGTCCCTGGAATAAACACCACAGTAGAGATTTGAACCCTTGCTGTCAGTTACCGTCCCGGTTCTAACCACTAGGCTACCCTCCCCCCCCCTTTCCCTTCAGTACCAATGTTAACCCCAAGAGTGAGAAAAAAAGTCCCTGGAATGGACACCACAGTAGAGGTTTGAACCCTTGCTGTCAGTCGATAAGAACGCTGTCTCTTTGTTCAAATAAACTTTATTCAAACAATGACCACGGTTCTGTAACCAAAGAAAAGAAAAGAGAAACTGTTGACTAGCAGCATTTGGCAACACGGAACAGAGTTGACATTCAAATATCAAGTCAAACATAAAAGAATAAAGGTACAAGCATCAAAAGAGGCTTGGGATTACACCTGACTAACACTACCATTAAGGGTTATGAAATAGTAGGTTACATGAAGCAAAACTTACAGATAAATGAGATGAAATGACCATGTGTACATTTAGGCGGCCGTTGTGGATTCAGAGTTTGGCAGAGTAATGTCCCTTGACTAGAGCTGTCTATTTACAAGGATAGGTCGTAATCCGTTATCTCCCCCCAAGTCTTTTGTCGATTCCACTAAAGACTGAAAATGAGGATGAAAATGATCAGTAATGAGATGGCTTTAGGTAGTAATATAGTCCTTGAGCCACTTCGGTGCACAAACAGGGCGGTTGGAGCGTCTGGGTTCCTCAGTAGGACTCTCTGGCTGGGCTCCTGATGGGGTGGTGGGGGTGGCGACACTCCGTCCTCCAGTCTGTCGTGCTGCTGAAATACCCTTGTGCTGCCCTTTGATCCGTGGCGTAGTGATGCGTTGTCCACTGGGACTCAGGATTGCTGGTGTGGGCGTGGCAGGGATGCTTTGGCGCACTTCAGTCTTGGGTGGTGGCCGGGGTGTGGCAGGTGATGGGCTCGTGGCGTCTGTGGTGGGTGGGTTAGGGCCTGCACGGATGGGTGGTTGGGAAAGGTGGGTGGGACCCATGGGTGTTAGAGGGGGAGTCGCGCTACCTGGGGTCCCATGGTTCATTGGTGGTGGGGTGGCAAGACTGGGGGCAGTGGATTGAGTGGGCACATTGGACGCGGGCATGTCCATTGTGATGGTTTTCGTGGGAGGGGGAACGATGACAGGAGAGTATTGCCTGAGAAATTTGCGGTTGCGCAGGGTGACTCTTCCTGAGCCATCCACTTTCACCACATACTGGTCGAATTGGCGAACTTCGATCACCGTCCCGGTCTTGTCCCATTTCAGTGGGTGGGGTCCGACTTGATTCTGGATGCGGACGTAGTCTCCCACTCTGAGGGGTGGTAGTCGTTTTGTCCGGACGGACCATCGCTCCCAGTTTTGCATGTGACGATTGCGGAGGGCAGACTCCCGTGCAGCTAGTGTTTCGCGCCATGTGCGGTGTGGCTGGTAACGTCCTGGAAGAATGGGGATGAAATCCCTGATTGGGTGGCCGAAGATACACATGGCGGGGGACAATTTGGTGTCGCCGTCAGGAGTGTTTCTGTACTGCAGCATGGCCCTCTGAAAAGCATCTGTGTCAAGGTCGCCATTGGGGGCGGTGTTGTCCATGATGAGTCGCTTGACGGTTTTGACGCCCACCTCCGCTCGACAGTTGCTATGCGGGAAGGCAACTGACGACAGGCGATGGTGTACGCCCCAGTCTTGGAGGAATTGTCGAGCTTGGTTAGAGGTGAACTCTGGCCCGCCATCCGATGCCAGCTCCTCAGGGATTCCGTAAGTCACGAATGCTTGGCGTAGGCATGTCATGAGCCCAGTTCCGCCGGCATGTGATCTTTCGACGATGGGCCAGTTGGAGTATCGGTCGACAAGGACCACATAGTTGGCTCCCTTGTAGTGGAAGAAGTCCGCGCAGATGTATTGGAAGGGATACTCTGGGGTTGATAGTGGTGTGGGGGGGGGGCACTGGGGTTGGAGGGCGCGATGCGGTTGCAGTGGGTGCAGTTAGTTCTGATGGCGGTGATGTCAGGCGTGATTCCCGGCCAGAATACCGATGCTTCGGCCCTCAGGTTCATGGAGGTGACCCCTTGATGTGCAGCATGGAGCGCAGAGAGGACTTCAGGGCGAAGCGATGGTGGGATGACCACTCGGTCTTTGTAGAGTATGACACCATCGAGTGTGAATAGGTCATCGCGGAATTGGAAAAATTCCTGCAGGGATGGGGGAAGGTCTCGACGGCTGTCTAGGAAGCCATCGTCAATGATGGACAACAGCAGGAACATGTTCTCATCGCTGGATGTGGCAAGTCGCACGCGGTCCCAGGTGACAGCTTGGATGGGGGTGGAGTGCAGTATGAAGGCTGAAAATGAGTGATCATCAACCGATTCCATGGGTGGGGCTGGGGATCGTATGCCTTCAAGGGAGTCTGGGAATAGGCATGAGGGAGATTGGAGTGAGGCCACATCATCCTTGAGGGGCAGTTTCACAGGGTCTCCGGTTGGGTGCCGGGAGATGGTGTCAGCTGCACGATGTTTTATGCCAGGGATGTGGACCATGCGGAACCTGTATTGCAGGGTTTTTTCTTTCAGGTTCCGTAGTCGTGGGTTAGGGATGTCTTCGAGCGACCGGTCTCCAAATAGTTTGAGGAGAGGCTTGTGGTCGACGGCGATCGTCAGGTCCTGACAGCCAAGGACAAAGTACCTGGCTTTGTTGAGGGCATCTGCGACAGCTAATGCTTCTCCCTCCACAGGTGCGTAGCGGGACTCTGCTGCATGAGTGAAGCGGCTTCCGACGAGGGTGACTTTCCATCCCGTGTGGCAGCAGAATGGGTCTTTTGTGGGGCAGGTGCAGTGTTTTTGGAGCAGCCAGAATCCGATGCCTGTTTGGGACCAGTCAGTTGCAAGGCATGTTGGTCGTCGTGCGTCAAAGATCTGGACGCCTTTCTCTATTTCTGTGATGATGATGTTCTTTGATTCTTCAAAAACGGAGTTCATGTGGTCGTCCCATTTGAAGGGCGTGCCTGGTTTCAGTAGCTCGCGGAATGGCAGCATTTTGTCGGCCATGCTGAATGCGAAGGCTACTTGGTTGACGAGTCCGAACCATGATCGGATGTCGGTGATGTTGGTTGGGGTTGGGAAGTCGCGGATGGCTTGGGAGTGTTTCTTGCTGGGCAGGACCCTGTCGGAGGTGATTTCAAACCCAGCGAATTCTACTGTGTCACTGCCGAAGACGAACTTCTCTGGATTGAGTGTAATGCCATGGCGGCCACAAATGTCGAGCCACTGAACTGTCTGATGGAAGCTCTCTTCCAGGGTGTCTGCCCAGAGTAGGGTATCATCAACGCACTTGGTCTTGTTGGGGATTTCGGCGACAATTTCATCGTATCGCCTGGTGTATCCGTCGCCAGACGCGATGTAACCTTGGGGGGTCGTTTTGTAACGGTATCTACCCCAAGGTGTGATGAAGGTTGTCAGGTGGCGGTCCTCTGCGCGAATGGGGACGCTGTGGTAGCCGTTCCATGCATCGAGGACGGTCTTCTTCTTGCCGTGTGGGACAGATCTCGCCTGGTGGAAAGGGGAGGGCGTGTGGTGTGTCTCCCTTTTGGCGTGGGCGTTGAGGGGTTGGAAGTCGACCGTCCGTCGTGGCTTCCCATTCTTCTTTGCGCAGATCACCATGCGGTGACACCATGTGACAGGTTCGCCGATGGGTACGGGCTCGAGGACACCCAGACGGACGTCTTGGTCAAGGCTTGCCTTTACCTCTTGTTGCCAATGGAGTGGTACGGGTATGGGTGTGTGGTGGGCCACGGGTTTGGCTGTGGGGTCAATCATCAGCTCAAGCGGGGGACCCTCCATAAGAGGAAGGGGCTGGTGGTCGCACGTGTTGAAGGTGCTGGACTTGTAGTAGTCCAGAAGGTACTGCTGCAGCTTTTCCCTGTTGTCCTCTGTCGCAGGGAATGGTGGGTGTTGAGGTGGAGGTGGGGGGTGTTGACGTCGCGGGCAGTCACATGGGCTGGTTGGGCTGGATTCAGGGGGGCCGGTCTCATGTTGTACTGTGGCGTCGCAGAGGGTGGCTGTCACACCGATCCTGGGGAAATCTTTGGGGATGATGCGGAGGTCCACGCAAGCCCCTCTGCTGAGGAAGAATTTCTCAGAGCAGTCGGTGATGTATACCATTTGCCTTGTTTCAAAGGCTCTGCCGTTCTTGTCTTTGGCGGTGATGTGCAGCATGGTGGCGCCAAGGATGTTGATGTCCTTATTGTCGGCGGCGTGCATCCGCATTGTTACAGGGATCAGGTCAGATGGTGTGAGGCCCAGTCTGTGCAGGACAATTATGCCGGCGAGGCAGCTCTGGCATCCTGTGTCAGCCATGGCAGATTGGTGGACTGACTTTGATGGGGTGCGCAGGGTGAACCCCAGTGCTTGATAGTCCCTGTGGGAGGCCTGGATCAAGAGGTTCACAAAGGGCTGGGGCTGAGAGCTTCTCTTCATCCACATCTGTGACATATTGTTGAACAGGTGGTGGTCGACAGAGATGGATCTGTTTGCTCTACCACGGGAAGATGAGGTCACCGTACAGAGTTTGTCGAATACGGCTCCTTCGTAGTCTTCCGCGGCGGGTTTAGGTTGGCGCTTCATTGGCTTGTCTTTGCTGCGACAGACAGATTCGTAGTGGTGGTCTCTGTTGCACAGCTGACATTTGTGGCCGTACGCCGGGCAGTCAGTTCTGCGGGCCCGGGCTGGAGAGCGTGCGCCGTGGCCTGTCTTTCCGCAATATGTGCAGGGGTCTTTCTTGTCGACGTGTAGGGCAAGGCGCTTATTCTTCTGATATTTGCTGCTTGTGGCGTTGACTATGTCTGATGCAGCATCAGTCATGTGAGTGTCCAGCAGGCGGGAGGCTGATCGTTTGCCGGCTTCTTTGGCTTCCACGAACTGGAGGACATCTTCCGGGCCCATATCTTGATTCGTGTGGCTGAGGAGGTCCAGTTGGATGTCAGGGTCAGCTATACCGCGGATAAGGGCATCACGTAAGATGGCATCAGTGTAGTTGACGTCTTGGCCACAAGCGTCGGAGGGGCACTTGATGGTGAAGTTGCAGACTCCGGCTTGGCCAGCGAGACGGGCCCCAAATGCACGTATGGGTTCATCGCGGTCTTGGCGCATGTTGTGTAGCGCGACTCTGGCTACCATCGTGTTTTCTTGGCGTACGGCTAGTTTCCTGATGGCGGCAAGGATCTCATCTTCGGTTTTGTTCGTGAGGCTACCACCCGCTGAACGAGTGAGGTCCTTGCGTAGTGGCTCGTCACAACACTCCAGGAGTTGTAGAGCTTTGTCGCGGCCGGTCACCTTTGTGGCTCCGACGTAGTCGGACCACCTGGACAGAAAGTATTCCCATTCCTCGCTGGTGCCAGCAGCGGAGATGACTGGGCGTTTAACTCTGTCGACCTTCGCTGCTGCTGTGGCTCCCTGGGTGTGGGTAGTGGTGTGAGCAGTGATGAGAGCAGCGACGATGGCGGCGTCGAGGTCTGGTGTCACGTAGTCACAGCCAGGAATCGGGCAGGCAACAGCAGGCATGGTGATGTGGGTGCTTGGTCACGCTCAACTGACCGTGGTCATCGATAAGAACGCTGTCTCTTTGTTCAAATAAACTTTATTCAAACAATGACCACGGTTCTGTAACCAAAGAAAAGAAAAGAGAAACTGTTGACTAGCAGCATTTGGCAACACGGAACAGAGTTGACATTCAAATATCAAGTCAAACATAAAAGAATAAAGGTACAAGCATCAAAAGAGGCTTGGGATTACACCTGACTAACACTACCATTAAGGGTTATGAAATAGTAGGTTACATGAAGCAAAACTTACAGATAAATGAGATGAAATGACCATGTGTACATTTAGGCGGCCGTTGTGGATTCAGAGTTTGGCAGAGTAATGTCCCTTGACTAGAGCTGTCTATTTACAAGGATAGGTCGTAATCCGTTAGTCAGTTACCGTCCCGGCTCTAACCACTAGGCTAACCCCCCCCCCCCCCCCCCCCCCCCCCCCCCCCCCGCCTTCCCCGTTCAGTGGTGGGAAAGCAGTAGCCCCACACTCACAGCAGAGAAACAGCCGTGACCTGACCACATAAACACGACACCAAACCCTTGCAGAACAATGGCCAAGACATCCGCCCCACCGGAAAAACAAAGAAACACAGACTTGGCTTCCAAGGACAAAGTCTGTCATAAACAGTCACTAGCGATAGCAATACGGGATAGCCTAGTGGTCAGAACATTGCGCTCGTAATTTGATGACCCGGGTTGGGTTCGATTCCCGTTGGAGGGGTTTTGTCTCCTGGAGTTAACATCAGTGCTGACTCCACTCTCCCCAAAAGTCCTTCGGATGAGGCTATAAACCGAGGCCCCGTGTGCGAACGCACGCAGAACATCTTGCGCACACGTTAAATCCTGTTCCGCTTTTCGAAAGAGTAGGCCATCGTGTGCCGGTGGGAACAGATAACAAAATTGACAAAACTGCATACACACAGGGACTGGATGATAAAAAGCACACCTATGCTTATTCTATTATCCTCGATATAAAAGAATAAATAAATAAATAAATATTGGTGCGTGAGGCGAGGTACTGATGAAAGGCTACTACTGCTTCATGAGATTCGGCAAAGTAAAGAGAGTTCAAGAGATTCATGTATAGCAGTAACGTAATGGAAAATTGCTAATGGTAGTTTGGTCAGTTTCGTGTAGAATAAAGAGATTTCGTCAAATTCGAGTTTTGTGGGTCTACACGAAAAAAAAAAAAAAAAGGAAAGTTTTAGAAGTGTCACGTTGCATCAGATCTTTCATCAGTGCCTAGTTTAACACTGATTACATGAATGGGCAGAAAATATTATAAGCGGGAGGGGCCATTTTAGGGATCTAGCACCGCTTTATGATTGGTCCTTTTTGCGTGAGTTAAGTACAGTTACGCTATTCTGTCGCTGAGGGTTGGGCCACCCCCCACTTATAATAGGACCACTCAGGCTGATTGACAGCACTTCCAGATTGGCAGCGACAGGAGAGATTATACATGTTATGTGAGCGGCCACAAACTTCCAGAGCCCTGCATTCAAAGAACTTGGTTTACTGTTTGTGTCAGCATTTTAGAGAGCAACTTGAATTTGTGCAATGGATGTGTTGCAGTGAAAGTTAACACGTGAGACAGAAGAGAAAACAAAGGAGAAACTTTGTTATGATTAAACAAAAACTGTGTGGATATTGTACATGATTCATTCCAATTTGTGTGTGTGAAAAAAACCCAACTATCAATCTCTTTAAAGAGCTGTCTGTTCGGCAACAGTTTTGAGTTTGTGCTTCCATTTGATTGTATTTTTATATGAACATTTTACCAACTGAAAACATATCTGTGGAAAGACAAGGGGGAAAAAACGTATAAAGATTAACATGAAAACAAAAATAGGCAGATTCTGTCTTTAAAAACAGCATCTGCAGCAACTCAAGAATTTCACAGGCTAACAAGTTTGAAGAAAAAAAACACCCCCCCCCCAAAAAAAAAGAAAAAAAAAAAAAGAAAAAGAAAAAAAAGAACCATTTTCCAGGCTACATCACTTTAGGTGAATAAGAACACACACACACACATACACACACAAAAATGGTGTACGCAAAAGCCAGCACTGTGTGCTTAACCCTGTCATTTATTTTACTTTCAACACACGGGTCGCCCGTGCAACAAAGAGAACAGCACCCAGCACAGGCAAAAGGACAAAGCACCCGCCAGCCTGTGACAAGGAGAACAAAGGGGGGACAGCAGCCCACGGAAGAAAACAAAGAAAACGCCGTTGTTACAGTGAAAGAACTGCCCTCCTCCCAATCTCCGCCAGTGGATCCAAAAGAGACGCGGAATATCACTGAGAAGGATGACCAACTTGTCACAGTAAGTACATATACATTAAAAAAAAAAAAACCCACTTGTTTGTTTATTGTTGTTGTTTTGGGGTTTGTTTGTTTTTTTTAAATTTATATTTCATACCAATTAGATCTAATGTCACAGCAGATTTCTCTGCGCGAAATTCGGGCTGCTCTTCCCCGAGGAGAGCGCGTCGCCACAAGTGCAGCGTCACCCATTATTATTTTTTTTTTCCTGTCTGCAACTGTATTTGTTTCTCTATCAGACTGGCTTTTTTTCTACAGAATTTTGCCAGGGACAACCATGTTGTTGCCGTGGGTTCTTTTACGTGCGCTAAATAATGATGTGTAACACACGGAAACTCGGTTTATCGTCTCATCCGAAAGACTAGCACCCCGACCACCACTCATGGTCTAATGGAAGGGGGAAAGGTTTGGGTCCAGACGGTTATATAAATGAGATTATGGGGGCCTCCCGTAAATCATTAGATTAATATCTCCATATCCCCAATGTCGGAATGCAGCGACTTTAATAGTGGAGAGAAAAAAAGAAAAGGAAAAAAAAACAAACACGGTTGCTTACGCAAAAAATCTCACCATTGGTGAACCTCGAAGCTCTATTCGAGAAACGAAAAAACAAAACCAGAAAAAAATGAAAACCAGGTCCTGGCCAAAAGCTACATCAGTCATTGATATATTTTATTTCTTATTTATTTATTTATTTATTTATTTATTCATTTATTTATTTATTTATTATTTTATATCGAGGATAGTGGAATAAGCACTCGTGTGCTTTTTTTTAACATCCAGCCCCCGTGTGTATGCAGTTTGTAAATATTGACATCTGTTCCCTTGGAACACAATGGCCTACCCTTACGAAAATATAAGCCAAGCGCCAATATGCAAGGCCTACATTGAAATATTAGTTATGATGAGATTGTCTTATCTTCAGTATTGACAAGCTCATAGCAGTCCGCATTCTCCTCTAAAGGAGAACAAAAATCCCCAGAAGTCCAAGTATGGCTGCCTAGGTGGCGAGGTAATTGAAAGTCATACACACAAACTTCTTATCCAGTGCAGAATGTCCTTTAAAAAATTGTCTGGTAATTTTTGCATGGGGTTTGGTTTTTGTTTGTGGGTTGGTTTGTTTGGGGTTTGTTTTCTTCTATAAAAAAAATAATAAAAAAAGGAATGAAAATAGTAGTTCTTCTTGTTTTATATTTGATGCATGACCTGTTTATGCATTCATTTTGTAGTTCAAACAGAAAAAAAAAAAATTGTTTGGATCCCACTCCCTGTCCAAAATTTCGGATCAAACAATAAATCGAGGGGACATGTGTGAACACACACAAACCTTACACAGATTTTTAAAAATCCTCTTTTGTCATAGAAGGGTAAGTTGGTTATGGTCAATGACATGGCATGACACGAACATACCCAGCATGCAACCTGTTGCTTGAAGAGGAATGGACTCCGCTAGCGTGAACTTGCCTAAGACATACTGCATGCCCGAAAGATACAGTCTTGTGTTCAAGCGATTCCTTGATTGAAGTCATGGAAGATATATGTCAGTTAATACATACATACATACATACATACATACATACATACATACATACATACATACATACATACATACATACATATATACATATATATATATATATATATATATATATATATATATATACATATACATACATACATACATATATATATATATATATATATAATATATATATATATATATATATATATATATACATACATACATACATACATATATATATATATGTTTTCAGTCATCCTGAATTTGAAGTAAGTTAGCGAGTCTCGTGTGCCTGAGTGTATGGATGTGTGTGTGTGTGTGTGTGTGTGTGTGTGTGTGTGTGTGTGTGTGTGTGTGTGTGTGTGTGTGTGTGTGTGTGTGTGTGTGTGTGTGTGTGTGTGAGAGAGAGAGAGAGAGAGAGAGAGAGAGAGAGAGAGAGATAGAGGGAGGGGGAGGAGAGAATGTGTGTGTGTGTGTGTGTGTGTGGTGTGTGTGTGTGTGTGTGTGTGTGTGTGTGTGTGTGTGTGTGTGTTTGGCCCACTCATATTGTAACTACTTTTCCATGAAACCAGCTACCACAATGGAATTTTTGCATGGGGTTTGGTTTTTGTTTGTGGGTTGGTTTGTTTGGGGTTTGTTTTCTTCTATAAAAAAAATAATAAAAAAAGGAATGAAAATAGTAGTTCTTCTTGTTTTATATTTGATGCATGACCTGTTTATGCATTCATTTTGTAGTTCAAACAGAAAAAAAAAAAAAAATTGTTTGGATCCCACTCCCTGTCCAAAATTTCGGATCAAACAATAAATCGAGGGGACATGTGTGAACGCACACAAACCTTACACAGATTTTTAAAAATCCTCTTTTGTCATAGAAGGGTAAGTTGGTTATGGTCAATGACATGGTATGACACGAACATACCCAGCATGCAACCTGTTGCTTGAAGAGGAATGGACTCCGCTAGCGTGAACTTGCCTAAGACATACTGCATGCCCGAAAGATACAGTCTTGTGTTCAAGCGATTCCTTGATTGAAGTCATGGAAGATATATGTCAGTTAATACATATATATATATATATATATATATATATATATATATATATATATATATATATATATATACATATATATATGTTTTCAGTCATCCTGAATTTGAAGTAAGTTAGCGAGTCTCGTGTGCCTGAGTGTATGGATGTGTTGTGTGTGTGTGTGTGTGTGTGTGTGTGTGTGTGTGTGTGTGTGTGTGTGTGTGTGTGTGTGTGAGAGTGAGAGAGAGAGAGAGATAGAGGGAGGGGGGAGGAGAGAATGTGTGTGTGTGTGTGTGTGTGTGTGTGTGTGTGTGTGTGTGTGTGTGTGTGTGTATTTGGCCCACTCATATTGTAACTACTTTTCCATGAAACCAGCTACCACAATGGAGACAGGTTAGATAAGAGTAACATTTTTAAAAAATCCACTGACGCATTATGTAATATCGAGCCTATACAAAAATCCAAAACGGATATATATATATATATATATATATATATATATATATATATATATATATATATATATATATATATATATATATATATATATAATGTGTGTGTGTACAAAAATCATAAGAGCAAGGATGGAACGCTGAGCAAGCCTAGATAAGCTTGATTATCCATATAAAGCAACAACCAAATATATAATTCTCTTTTGTAGCTTCTCTTTGTAGCTTATACATGTACACTCACGATGAGACAAAAACCTTCTGCACAGGAAAAAGGCGTTAAATAAGACTGAGTGCGTAAACGGCACCACCCAAATCACTGATACAGGATGTGTAATTGTTTTAATGTACTGCTGTACAACGAAAAGAGCAAAAATATTACAGAGAGAGACAGAGACAGACAGACAGACAGAGACACGCAGAGACAGAGAGAGAGACACCAGAGAGAGAGAGAGAGAGACAGACAGACAGACAGAGAGACAGACAGAGACAGAGAGAGAGACAGAGAGAGAGATAGAGACAGAGAAAATGAGACAGAGACAGTATATTCGCATGTGTCTATGTTAAATATATACAGCAAGCGACGAACATAAAGCACGGAAAATCGGAAAATAAAAGGGTATACATTCTCTGTGGTTTTGAAATTAGAGGTAATTAGAGCTAATCGCCAAAGCCTACATTAACATATAAAATATGCTTTAAAATGTTGTGTTGAGATTGTCTTCAGCCATGACAAGATCTTAGCATAACAAGCTGCACTCTCCTGAGAAAAATCCTCTGAAGGCGGAGTATGGCTGCCTGTAAGGCGAGGTGCTTCAAAACTAGTCACACACACACACACAAACACTTTCTCTTTTTTTTCTTTTATTCTTAAATATCGAGGATAATTGGATAAGCACACTTGTGCTTTTTTATATCCAGTCCCCGTGTGTATGCAGTTTTGTAAATGGCATCTGTTCCCACCGGCACACGATGGCCTATTCTTACGAATAGCGGAACAGGATTTAACGTAGTAACGTACGCGCAAGATGTTCTGCGTGCGTTCGCACACGGGGCCTCGGTTTAAAGTCTCATCCGAAGGACTTTTGGGGAGAGAGGAGTCAGCACTGATGTTAACTCCAGGAGTTCTCATCCAGTGTGCGCATTTTCAGTCTCACAGGGTTTCCCAGGTGGGATGAATGAGAGGGAGTACATTAAATCAATCTAAGGAACGCTCGACTGCAGTAACGCAACAACAAGAAGAACAACAGCACAGCGATATTTAAAAATAATGTTTTGTTCTCCTTCTCCTTCTTAGTCCTCCTCACTCATACATTATAGGCGCAGACTTTCCCACACTTTTGGCATTCTCTAACATACACATACTCCCCCCCCCCCCCCCCCCCACACACACACACACTCCTCAATCTCCTTCCTTCCTTCTACTTCCTCTTCACAACACTTCACCCCCCCTCATCAAACAAACCCAACAGGTCACGTAGTATCAGCACTGACCCACTGCTAATTAAGAGGCTCTCACGACCGCTGGTGTTGGGGGGGAGGGGGGGGGGGAGAAGTAAAGAGGATGATGGAGAAGGAAGAG
>JASPKP010000996.1:0-33581 GCA_030674155.1 Stramonita haemastoma
CCACGGGGAAGGGGAAGCTTTGCCCCGTTCAGGGGCCCAAAACCCCCCGGAAGTAGCTCAGGAAATTTTCCCCCGGCAAAACATCCTGATATTCCCCGAAAACCAAATCGAGGGGGGGTTTAAAATTTGGGGGGGGGGTTGGGGGAAATTTTGGGGCCCTGGGGTGTGGTATTGTTAGTTGGGTTGGGTTTGCGGTAAATTTTTGGGGGTTGGGGCCCCCTTTTTGTGGTTTTGGTTGCGGGTCATTTGTTGGGTTTGTTATTTTGGGTTGGGTTTTTTGGGTTGGGGTGGGGTTTTGGTAGTGTTATTTTTGGGGTTTTGGGTTTGGGGGTGGTGGGGGGGGGGGGTTTGGGGGGGTTGTGGGGGGCTGGGGGGGGGTTTTGGAGGGGGTTTTTTTGGGTGGGGTGGGTTGTACAAAAGTGGTGGGGTGGTGTGGGGGGGGGTTTTTCATTTGTATTATCTTACTTTGTTGGTTTTTTTTGTTGTTTTTGTTTTGGGCTTTTTATTGTATTTTACAGTATTGTATTGCATTTGCATTCTCTCTTCCGCTCCTTTTTTTCCCCCTCTGTCTGTCTTCCTCTCTGTCTTTTCCGTCCCTGCCCTCTTTCTTGGCTCGCTCTGTCTGTCTGCCCTGCCCTGTTTTGTCTGTCTGTCTGTCTGTCGTCTGTTTTCCCGCGGGTTCCCCTTCTTCCCTCTCTCCCCCTCCCCTCCCTTCCTTTTTTTTTCTCTCTCCCCTTTTCCTCCCCCCTTTTTCCTCTTCTCTCCTCTCCCCTTCCCCCCCGGTTCCCCCAAATCCTTCCCCCCCCCCCCCTCTCTCTCCCCCCCTTTTCTCCCCCTTCCCCCCCCCCCCTCCCCTCTCCCTACCTCCCCTACGTTCTTGTATGGGCACCCATCAGTCTTGGGGGTTTGGGGGAGTTGCGTTCTAGTTTTTAAAGGGGCGCAAAGCCTGGAAAAAAGTAGGGGGGGCAAGCTTTTTACCCACCCCAGCAGACCCCCCCCCCCCCTCCTCCCCCCGCCCAAAAGGAATGATCCCTTTGGGGAAAAAGGGCAATGACCATAAAAAATGGTTCCATTTCCCGTCGCAGGAGCCACCAAACTTTCCCATAACCAAACCCCCCCAAAGCCGCTTTTGGACTCCAACTCCCGATTTGCCCTCAGGATGGTGTCTAAACACGCCCCCCTGTGTGCATGCTGGAAAAATTTTAAAAAACAAACCTGGGTTTCTTAACCCCCTGCCATTGCCTCCCTGTTTCCCCCGGGGTACTCCCCCTACAGCATCACAGAAAACCCCTGTTTTAAAAAGCGGGCCCTCCAGTCCACCACCTTTTCGCCAAAGTCCTTTGATTTCCCCGCCCAGGAAGTCCACCCTTCCCCCCCCCCGCGCCCCCCCTCCCCACCATCACCCCCACCCCCTCCAACGTCACCCTCCCCCCCCACCTTTTTTCTCAGTCTGAAGCAGCAGCACCCGCAAAAAAACCCAGATTTCCTAAACAGACACGGAGAAAGGAGAGGGACTGCCGCGGGGGAGTCCTCAAAAGGGCTCCTCCTCGGGACAGACGCCCCCTACTCTAAAGCCCAAAAGGGGCACTAGATCCCACAACTCCCCGAGCTGCGGAAAGGGGTTTTAAAGGGGGGGACCTCACGAGCCCCAACCCACGAGGATGGGAACTCCAAGAAACTGCGTCGTCAAAATCCTCTCCGGGGGGTTTTTTTCCTAAAAAAGGGATTTTTCAAAAACCAACACCATGGGATTCTGGCAGTGGGCCAACAAACCGCCCTGCATTTTTTTGGGGGTTAAAGCAGGGGGTTTTTGAGTCCCCCCTTTCCACACTAAAGCTTTGGAAATCCCCGCATCTCTTTACGGCGGGGGACCCCTTTTCCCCGCAAAAAAATTCCCAGCTAAAACACAGAAACGGCAGCTATGGAGGGTTGGGATTTCCGCAACCACGACAAAAGACCTCCTATCGCCCCGAGAGGTTTCCCGGGGAAAACCAACAGAGCAGAAAAAGGGGGGAAACCCCGGGGAAAGGCCCCCCCAAAAGGGCCCCCGAGTCCCCCCCCCATTCGACAACGACTGTCCTGACGGAACGTCCAGCTCTACCTGTCCCAGAAAAGTGACCCCCTTCGATACCGCCCCCCCTCCCCCCCCCCCCCCCTTTCACCCCCAAAAAAAAGTTTTTTTAGAAGGTGCCCTTTTAAGTTTAAAAGGGGAGCAGCACCCCCCACCACCAGCCCCCGGGTCCTCCTGCCCCTCACCTGACCCCCTCCCCCCAACAGTCCAGGGACCGACTCGGAAGCGGAATAGCTGTGGCGGGAGACGGGCCCCTGATCCCTTGGGGGCCCCAAAGGGCCCCTACGCCGTTCAGGACGTTCACCCCGGGGGGGCAAACCCCGGGAATGACGCATCTGGGGGGTTGGGAAAGGGAAAAAAGGGGGGCGGGGTGGGGGTTTTTTGGGGGGGGCTGTTTTTTGGGGGTGGTCGGGAAAGAAAAATTTTCAGGTAAAACTAAAAGAAACTATTTTTCACAGACGGGTTTAAAACACAACTTTTTTCCCGGGCCCAAAAAAACCAAAACCCAAAACGCCCAAAAGAACACGCCAATAAATTAAACCAGCCAAATCAACAAACCAGCGCCAACAAACAAACCACCACCCTGCAAACAACCACCAGCTATCCCAAACAACATACACATTTTGTTTCTTTTTCATTTCTTCATCTGTTTTTCTTTGGCTTTTTTCTTTCAATTAATTATTATTTCTTTCTTTCTGTTGTCTCCCTTCCTCGCTTTTTTTAATGTTTCTTGGTTTCGCTTTTTGAAATTGCAGACTCTTTTTTATTTTTTTTATTTTTTCCTCTCTCTCTCGTTTTTTTTTTAATCTTTATTATGTTTTCTTCAGTTTTTGTTTCTTTTTTTTCTCTTTTTTCTTTCTTTCTTTGTATTTCTTTCTTTCTTTCTTTGTTTCCTCTTCTTCCTTTCTGTTCAATTTCTTCTTCGTTCGTCTCGTTCGTTCGTTTCGTCCGTGTCGTCTCGTTCAATTCTTCTCTTTTATCTTGTTCTGTTTTCTTTCTTTCTTTCTTGTCTTTTTATCCTTCTTTTTTTCTTATCTCTCTTTCTTTCTTTACTTGTTCTTGTTCTTAATCTTCATCTTTCTTTTCTTTCTTTCTTTCTTTCTTTTTTCTTTTCGTTCGTCATCGTTCGTCCGTTCGTTTCGTTCATTCATTCTTTCTTTCCTTTCTGTTATTTTTTCATTCTTTCCCTTTCTTTTCTTTATTCCTTCTTTTTTTCTTCTTCTCTCTTTCTTTCTTTACTTTCTTTCTTTCCTTTCTTTTTCTTTTCTTTCTTATCTTTCTTTCTTCTCTTTTCTTTCTTCTTTCTTAGCCCATTTCTTATTTCTTTCTTTCGGTCTTTCTTCTTTTTGCCTGCTTGTCTAGTCTGTCTGTCTGTCTGCTAGTCTTTACATTCTTCTTTCTTCTATTTCGTCGTACGTTCTTTCTGTCTTACTGTCTGTTTTTATTTTTTCTTTTCCTTTTTTTGTCCTTTATTTTTCGTCTTTCTTCTTTCTTTTTATTTTTTTGTTCGTTCTTTATTTCTTTCTCCTCTACGTTTTCCTTTTGTTTTTTCTGACTCGTTTCTTATCACCAATCAATTTTTTCTGTCTTTCTATCCTTCTACTATCTCCTTTTCTTTTTCCTCTCTTTGTTTTCTTTGTCCCTTCTCTCTCTTTTCTCTCTAATTCTTCTTCTTTTATTTTTAAAACTTTCTTCGTTATCCTTCCCTTTGTAGCCTTCCTGCCATCCTGTCTGTCTGTCTTTCTTCTTCCTTATATTGTCTTAACTCTTTCCTCTCTTGCCTTGGTCTCTAACTTTCTCATTCTCCATTTTATAATTCATTCATTTCTTCCTTCATTTCTTTTTTTTCTTTCTTTCCTTTCGTTCGTTCGTTTTTTTTTTCTTTCTTTGTTCTTTTTTCTCAGTCTTTTCTTTCTTTCTTTCCTTATCTGTTCTTTCTTATTCTTTCTTTCTTTCTTCTTTTCTTTCTTATCTTTTTTTCTTTCTTTTGTTTCTTTTGTTTCTTTCTTTCTTTCTTCGTCTTGCTTCTTCTTGGACTCGTTCTTCTCTATTTCTTATTCAGTGCATTTCTTTCTTTCTTTCTATCCTTTCTCTTCTGATCTTCTATGGACTTCTTCTAATTAAACTAACTATCGTTTCTGTGAGCTTTCGATTTCCTCTTCATCAACTCTGCTGCACTCTTTCTTCGGGTCTCTTGATCATACTATCTTTCTTATTCTCGGTTGGCCTTTCTTTCTTTCTTGTCGTTGCTGTTCTGCTTCTGTCTGCTCTTGTCCTGTCTGTCTATTTTTTCTCTTTAGCGTTCTAGCTGTCTCTTATCATTACTTTCCTTTCTTTCCGTCTTTCTTTACTTTCTTCTTTCTTTCTTTCTTCTTTCGATTCCTTCTGTGTTAACTTTCTTTTCTTTCTTTTTCATCTTAGCCCTCTTTACTTAACTTTCTGATCCTGTCCCCTGTCTCGATATCTGTCTGCCTGTCTGTCTTGTTCTATCTATCTCTGTTCTAGTCTTTCTCTATTTCACTTCTCTTTTCTCTTCTAGCTTCCTTCTTTCTTAAGTCTCATCCTTTCCAGTGTCATGTCTAGAATCATATTCATTCTGCGATTTTCATGTTGGTCGATTCAACAGCATATCATATCATTTCATTTATTCATTCATTCATTCTTTCTATTCAGTTCGATGGTACGGAGCGGCCTGGACACACGCCCTGTGTCACAGTGAGCGGGTGTTTTGGGCTGCGCTCACCCTTGCGTCACAGAAACCTGTGTGACGTACATCGGGGACAACCACTATATGACGTCAGTTATCATTGTGACGTCCCACCAGATACTAACGTCAATCGTGGTGACGTGAGGCGAAGCACACGCTCCCTGATAGCCCTTTAACAATCAAAAATGACATACTGACGATTATGACAAGAAGGGGTTTGTAAGTGGAAATTAAAATGTATCAAATGTTTACAAATAACATACATATAATGATATTCGCGCGAAATTATACTTCGTCCTACTCATTTTAAATATGGGTTAATTGACATACAAATACAACTTTATACAAAAATTGCCGTTACACACAAGTAGTAAGGGTGCATTTTGTTTAGTTTATTTTTAAGTTTCTTCTGTCGCGACACCGATGCTTGCATTTGTCTGGTTGTCCTTTAATATCTTTCATTTTGCGGAAGAACAAATTCTTCTCTCGACACTGATTGAACAGTTCAGGCCACTGTTTCGCCTGTCCTCATGACAAAATGGGCAGCTGCTCGCCGATACATACGCCTGAAGCTCCAGACCGACTGCAATGTTCGCATGCTTTGTCTGGGAGAGCGTGTCTATATTCTGGTACTGTATGTCTGAGGGACTAATCAGGGAACAGGAGGGCAGTGGACGACAAAAAGGCAGAAATGCGCGCAAGGAGGGTACATGGGTCATGCGAAAAAACCAAGTGGCAGAAACGAAGAGAGGGATAGAAAAACGCGGGAATCTCTTTGCAAAGGTTTCCAAATGCGGGGATCCTTTGTACTACTAATAGCCACCAAAATCCCACGGGGGGTGGGGGGGCGGGAGGGTTGGGTGTGGAGGGGGAGTAGGTAGTAAGGATACTCTTCCATCTCAGCTGTTTAACCGGAGAAAAACGTAGTCGCGAGGTTCTATAGAGAGGAAAGATTCTGTCGTGTTGCTTCACCTCGTGAATGTCATGAGTGTATCCAGGCCCATTGCTGCTTTACCTAGAGAGAGGGGGTGGGCGGGAGAGAGAGAGTAGAAGAGAGAAGGTATGGAAACGACAGAGAGTAGAGATAGAGAGAGAGAGAAGATGTAAGAGAGAGAGAAGAGAGAGGAGAGTACTCACGAACAGCATCTTACGTCTACTAGACAGACAACAGACAGACAGACAGACAGATCCAATCAGACTCCTAGCACAGACACTTTGAAAGCAGAGAGGGGGGTGGTGGGGGGGTTTTCATTTATTGATCATGAGACATTGCATCATTGCAGCATTTTTCAGTACAGAGTATCTAGTTATGAGTACTTAGATCTTCAGATGTAATAATATCTTTTAGAGTACACTGATCTCAGATCAGCATTACAGATTTTTCATAGATGAGATCAGAGCACCAACCAGAGACAGAGATCACGGCGTGAACTCGTGCCTGACGGCACAGGTTCAAACCAGCACTGTAGTCCAGACGGTCTCGATTGGAGAGGATTTTTTCCTGGATTGAACATCAGTTCCTGACCCTCCAATCTGCCCCTGAAAGTTACCTATCCGGATCTATCACGACTTTCGAGACTTGTACAGTCCTACGTGTGTGAACGCATCCGCCATAACATCTTGCTGCACTTCACTGCACCTTGTTGGTACTAGTTAGATAAGATCACCTTTGCTCGTGCCTTATTGATTATGGTACATTAGAGTTCTAATTTCTCTATTATTATATTTTCTATATACTCGTTGTGGGAAGCGGGGGGGGGGTGGGGCGGGGCGAAGGTGTAGCGAGTGGATTTGTAGGGGAACGGACAAAGCACGCGGTCGTGTTATCTTGTTCTTATTGCGAATCTCGGCATTTTCTAAGAATTGTTTGTTCTGGATCAGTGCAAAAACATAAGTCTCTTACATGATAGTTTGTGATATCTAGGACGTTGAGTTTCTGTTTAGACCCTGTAATGACAAACACCCCATATCTGCGACCATTGGAGCAACGATGGCGAACCTAAAGACAGCCAGCGTACATGTGTCAAGTCACAATTATGCACTAGCGTCGCGAAACGTCGAGTGAAGGCGAGAAGATGGAAAACCGACTGATCCAACCGCGGCTGATGATGAGTCATTCACCACTGCCGCCTGGACGTGTCTAAGCTAACGTGCTGCGCTACTACTGTATAGGGACGAGTGTTACTTTACACATTTACTTTAAGATGGCGAATGCGAGCTAGCGTGCGAATAAGTAAGATCAATAACAAATTCAGGTTCTCTACAGTCTTTCAATATTCACGTTACGTAGAGTTTTCTCTTTGAACATAGTGTCGTGGAAAATGCAGTCTGATCTCTGCATAAGACACAATGACACACCTATGAGTTGGGTGGCTCCACGTGTACCTCGAGAAAAGAGTGGTGCTCTTCATGCGGGTATGTTAGTGATGGTCCAATAACGTGGACACAAGGTCTGAGTTGCGCGTTACTTCTGTTAGATCAATAAATAGCTGGCACAAGATATCAGGATTTAGCCTATATGTGATGAACTAAAGCATTATGACTTAGCATACAGTAATGTAGTGCACGACGGAGACACGGTAGAGTTTACTCATGTTGTTTTAAGAGATTGGACGACCTGTAGCTGATCCATGGTTCTGACCTGTTAGACTGTCATAAATATCACCACCCCTACGTGTCACATAGTGGATAGTCTTGAAATCATGTGATATAGTCGGTTGGCGAGTCTCGAGCGAGATGCTGATAGAGAATACATCAGAGGATTTGCGCGATACGGATACAAGGGAGGAAGGCGGGGGCGAGGAGTGGACGCCCGACGCTTTTAGTGACATTAACCTCTTACAGCAGACATCCAATACTTCGAAGTTGTGCAGTCAACAGCATGCCAGTGCCTTAATTCCCTTTGTGTGTATCACTATCCACTTAATTAACCGGCATACAGAAGTCAAATAGTGCGTCCGTTAACAGATCCGCGTGCTATTCCTTCTTCAGCTTGTTCAGTCTATCAGAATAGTGTGCATCGACAAACGTTGACAAACACTTCTTTTCTTACGACTTTCCCACATAAACACCATGCATTATTACTAATTTCATCGTCCCCACATTCTCGGGATACAATGCGCTAATAAATACGCGTATAGAATGGTCACGCGATGACGAGGAGCAGCAGAGGGTGGAGGGGAGCGCAAGTGCGTGAGTGTTGTGAGAGCGGTGCGGTTCTGGCACAGCTTCTAGTAGACACAAACTCCCCCACTTGGAGATAGAGGCCTCACGAGTCTTTAGACAAGGAAAACAAAACCCACCCAAAAACAAAAACAGGAAATCAGAACACACCAAAAATATTCCCTCAACAGATGACCTGAAGTCAACTGCCTGGTCACCGCACTCGCGCTATGCCGCTGACACAGTTTTTCCCCATAATCACTCACTCAGCGAACAGTAGGCGACGACTCACGCGCTTTCCAAACGTAGGTTTGAGAAGGTCAGAATCAACAGTATGCGCATCAGAGGAGTAGGCAAAGTGTCTCCAGGGTCAGTCTGTCACTGTAACGTCGTCTTCTTCATGAGGCATGCACTATCACATTCTCGACAGAGTATTAGTGAGTCCTCAGATAAGATACAAGACTCATAGAAGAGTACAACTTACGCGTGAAATGAACCGACCTGTTAGCAACACCTCATTAGCGCATTAGTCAGTTCAAGTTATAATCCAGTTCTGTATATCAAAAAGCCCGCTCATCTTTCCCTCACAATCAGAGCGTAACCTGCCAAACACCATCTACGGACACAGGTGGCAAAGGTAAACACAGCGCGGGGCAGGCGAGAATGACGACATACTTCTCATTCGCGCCACTAACTGAGTATGGCTGTACTGGTGTCTTGTGGCGATACACTCTTTGGCCAGTGGCAGAGCAGCTCCAGAGAATTAGTCTATGACGCCTCCTCCCATCACAAAGCCGTATAGGACAGTCTTGGGAATACAGTTGTCAGTCTTTGAAAGCGATATTGTCTTATATGTAGAGAGCTGCATCACTAGATATAAGGTAGCGAGAAGCGACCACAACTTCGCTCCGAGCTTGAAGTTCTAATGTAGTACGACTACGTATAATTCATAGTTTCACTGTTTATCAATGTCTGAATCGAAGCGTAGTGTCATTCTTTTTGCGTTTGCTCTTCAGCATTATAACAGCTGTCTGATGTTTGCGAGGTACATTACATGTGAGTTGCTGTTGATCTGTTGAGAGTGTCTATGAAATATCCACAGGCACGTCTAGAATGGTGTCCTCTGAGTACACGCGATCTCTGGTGCCGTAGAGTAGGACCAAAGTGCGTTCGCTGAGACTCGTCAGCTCGTGATGCGTTACCCAAGTGAGCTCTGAGAATGTTAGAGGCGAGCGCTGCGCGGCTACGTGTGTTGGGCAAACCGCTTTGCCATCACCTACCTCTCCCTCACTTGCCTGCTGTTACCTTCCCCCTGACACTAAAAGAGGGGCTAAGATGTACGCTGCATTGGACAGCTCAGGGCGAGTGGCGTACGCAAAGAGGTTGGGAGCTGAGTCAAGGCATGGGGGGATGATCTGGTGGGGACTGGTCGTCTACTTGGCAAGTCCAAGAGTCAGCAAAAACTAAGCATCACACATCCCAAGTTACATCAATCACGACATCGCGAATGAACTGATTAACTTTGACTGGAGGGAAAAGAAGTAAGCGCCATCTGACCCTGAGCCATGCCGTCTCCATAATCACTGTGAGACATTAAACCAGCCACATTAATGCTTTTTCCCCCTCAATCTCATTAAGTCTGATGAGAGAAGTTTCCACACCATCTTCTTGAGTCTAAACTGTTTAATTTCCATAATATGGAAAACAATCCTGAGTAATGAGCAGTACTTATTTCTCTAATAGAGATTTTACATTGGTGCCTATACTGGAAGGGTTGATGTGCGTAAGATATGAGTTATTCTTGTACACACTATATCTCTAACAATGGTGTCCTTGTTTTTATTATCCAAAGCCTTTGTTTTACACTTTGACTGCAATGCATGCCTTACAATGCCAGCACTGGCGGAAGTTTGCATGTCCTTGCTTTTGGACTATTTAAAATTGCTGTAATACCTGGCGGTCTGAACAAACTTCCACATTCATTACATAAATTATTATTCTTGCAATTCAGTTGAACACTCCGTCGACAATTCTCTCTCAGATCTTAGAATTGCTCTACGACACAACGAGTTTGGTTAGCTGAGAGTGTAGGTGAGCGTGGTGTGTTGAGAGAGAGGTGTGAGAGATGTGTGTGTGTGACGAGTGTGTGGTGTTGTGAGTGTTGTGATGTCGTGTGACTGTGTGTGTGCGCTGCATTCGTAGCGTTGTCGTACTAGATCGAGCCGGTGCTTGATGCCCGTTGCGCGTCTAGTGGCGTGTGTGGAGTGGGTGTGTGTGGTGATCGTGCTGTGTTTGCTACTTGTGTTATATTTTGTTGGAGTTAGAGGTCCATCCTCTCTGTCGACGCGTAGATTCTCTTCTCTCAGCAAGATGCCCGAGTTACATCATACAACACACACAATAGCGGGGAGAGTAGTAGGATGAACTGATGTCAAGTCGACATGCTGAGATGGGTCTGGCCGGCATATGTCTAGACACCGACCCATTCAGCTTTCATCCCTAAGCTCTGCGTTTGATCCACGGGAAGCTTTCTTCAGATAGCGACTTTAGCTCACACAGAGGGCACTGACACACACAATGTGAGAATGCGAGCTGTAGACGTGGTTAGATGCTTCTAAACAAACACATTCAGTATTGACGTCTCGAGATGACAAACGAGGGAAGACACAAAATATTGCCTATCGTAAGAATTTCATCGAAATTATTTCTGATTTCGTGTCCATGCGACAGTTGAGCAATCTCTGGAACAAAACCAGAAACAGTCTTGTTCCCTGCCAAAGTGTTCAGGTTAAAGAATATGTGTGTGATAACTCTTTTGCACTGTGACACTTTTGAGTTTAAAGAATATACCGCCGTTATTTGTGAAGGTTTATAAAAGACCTTAAAAGTATGCGTATGCTTTGTAAAAATTCTCAAAGCCCTTGAAATTGTGCATAACGTTTTGTTAAACGTTAAAGGTATTAAAACGAAAGCGTATGCTTGCGAAAGATTTAACATTTAGAAAGAATATGCATCGTGTTTGTGAACGCTTACACTTCAGAGAAAATATCTTTTTGCTTGTGAAAGCTTAAAACTTAGAGAAACTATCTGATTTGCTTTGTGAAAGAGGCTCTACAACTCTTAGAGAAAATATCTGTCTTATGCTTTGCTAGAAAGCTTAAAACTTAGAGAATTCTTACGCGTGTCTTTCCTTTATGGAGCTTAAAATAACTTGGCACACGCCTCATTTGAAACCTACATAACGGGCATATGGGCTTGCTTTATCTGATGAAATTATCATACCGGACAAATTGAGTCTGACACAAAGCTGGGATCTTTAGTCCACTCATAAACGGTTTTGGGTCAGTGCCGCAAATTCTATGACTACTGCACTAGTCTAGTACACACAGTCCTGTGTAGCTGCCATGTCTGCGGTGTCTGCACAGTTGCTATAGTCCAGTTTAAGCTCGCGTGTACAGCTGGAGAGCGCATTTTTTTGCGTACAACACGTTGGGAGAGTATTTAAGTCTTGGTGCAATACTATTGCTATTTTTTTATAATGTCAAATAGTTCCCTTGTGTGTTTGGGTACTTCTTTTACTACTAGTGTGCATGTCGAGACCTTCCTGATCGACTTTAAATCTATAGGCAATGGCACGACTCTTAGCGTCTCTTTACTGAACCACACGACGGTCCTAGTTTTGCAGTCTAGGCCATCACTATTGCCACTAGAGTTAGGCACATCTTTGCCTATATATGTATGCATATTTATATAATAATAATATATGAAATTCATATGTATGACGTTAATGATGATGGTGATGATGATATGCAATGATGACATGATTTAATGTATGGACCAAGCCAGCACGTGCTGTGAGTCCTAGTTCTCATCTGTCTTAGTACGTCTAATTACAGACTGGAGCTACGCGATGCCTACTTGCGTGCCTTCGCATAGACAGAGAGTGCTTGTCTGAGGAACGTATCGTTCTGAGCGCTAATAATCACCATTCTTATTTCGATAGTAGTAAGGCATTAGGCGCTTATTTATCGAGTCGAAAGTTTGTCACATCTCATGGCCTGCTTCGTCAGAGATAGTTATTGAGTATGTATCGGTCGTACGGATGGCGGAGGTTGCGGGGTGCTTCAGGGATCACATTTTGGCGCCCTTCTTACTTACGAGTTTGCGAGACTTCGTTGCTGTATTAGCACTTCACAATCGTTTAGCTCAATGTCTTTCTTGCGCGAGTGCTGATCTGAGACTTGTTTCGATCTTGAGTGTTCTGTTTCAAGAGGAGGTATAGTTTCTGAATTCATGTTAGGCGTCCACTTGTGGCATTATCTTCTTTGAGCTCTGCGATACTTCTTCCTTTTTTCTTGTCTATTCTTATTATGGATAACTAGTTCTCTCGTCTACTCTCTCGGGTCATAGAATCGATACATCGAATGTCTCCCTCCACACAGAGATACGAGATCAGCTCATCGTCATCACACGAGAGCGCTCAACGTCTCTATCTCGTCTCGATGCAGTCTACGTCTACTCTCGACTCCGCTCACAGGGATCAGAGACATCGTCATCTCGAGCGACATCAGAGTCAGAGCCTCTCTCGTTCTCTCACGTCCACTCCATCCCTCTCTCTCCTCCTCTCGTCGTACTCTCTCCCGCCGCCGCCGCCAGCACCCCACTCACCGATCTCTACTCTCTTACATATCTTTTTTTGCGTGGTTTTGTATGGTACTTATTTCCTTTGATATGTATCTGGTTAGTCTTTCTGTGAAGAGTTTATCTCTTAGTTTCTTCTTTCCTTCTATTCTTAGTCTCTTCTCATGTCTTCTTCTTTCTGTTTTAGTTCATGTTGTACTTTTTTCCATTTTTTCCTTAATTGCTTGCTATCCACCCATGGTGATTTAGGTATAAAAAAAAAAAAAACCGATTTTTAACAATGTACATTTTTTCCTTTTGCTTTTTTTTTTTTTTTTTTTTTTGAGGGGGGGCTGGGGTGAATGTTTTGCTGCAAAATGCTCTTTTGTTGTATATACTGCTGCTGCTGTACTGCAGCTGCTGCAGCTGCTGCTGTTACTTGCTGCTGGTCTGCTGCTTGCTGCTGTTACAACTGCTGGCTGCTGCCTAGCTTGCTGCTGGCTGTTATCGCTGCCTTGCTGCTGCTGTTGCTACTGAGTGTACTGCTGCTGCCTGCTGCTGTGTGATGTTGTTGTTGTGTGCGATCCACTAGCCTAGCACCAAGAGGGCCACTCATAATAATGCACCCTTACTCCTATCCAATCTGGGAATGATGTGCGATGAAAGGCTGACCTGCGAAGTGTGCGTGGAGGAGGGTTATGTGGTGCAGGTGCCATCGCTCGCCATACAGGCAGCCCTACTCTCAACCTCCTTGAGGTTTCCCTTCTTCAAATGAGGAATACAAGTTGAATATGTGAAAGCTAGTTATGGCTGAAGGTACTCTCAACACAACATTGTACAACATAACAACATCTTCACGTAGGCCTTGGTGATTAGCCTTGACGTCAGCCAACTGACTACCGCATTAGGCCTGAGCTATCATATTAGGGAGATTTTTTTTACAACTGTATTTGAGTTTATTTAAACATGTTTTAGTTCTGCTGGTGTTGCTATTGCGTAATTAAACAAAAAAGTAATTTGTACATATTTTGTATAAACAAGAAAACAAGGGAATTCTTTTTGCTGTTCACCAGAAAAAAACCGATTGTTTTTTTTTAGAAATTTATGTTTAATATCTCTTGTTTTGCAAATTGTATAGTGTAGTGGCAAGATTATGAATTTATGTATTTGTTGCGTTGTATAGAATTATCTTTGTTGCTGTTGTCATTGCTTTGTGTTGTGTTGCCATATGTATTACCAGACTCAGCAGCTCCTCTGTCTCTCCTGCTCTTCCTGGTAAGAGTCGCGTCACCACAAGAACGCGCTCGACAACACAACTTTCTTTTCTTTCTTTCTCGCTCCCGTTTCATGCGATTCTAAGTCTCTTCCTATTTGGAACCGCCTCTATACAGAATTTTGCCAAAGACAACATTACCTTATTGCCAGCGGGTTCTTCAAACATGGATTGTAAAGTAATTCAACAGAGAATTATGATTCCCTTTACACCCAAAAGACTCACGCTCTCCAGACACCACCTCATGCTTTAAAGGCTGTGTCGGGAATGTTGCGGGTCTAACGAGGGATGGAACCTGTCCGCTTTTTCGCTTCTCTAGGCAGGTGCGTTCTATAAAACCTGCTAGACACAAACCACCAATGCCTCGACTTAACTCGCACTCTGGGAGACATGCTTGACACCTTCTGCACATTTTGTTAGATTAGTCTTAATAGAATGTTTATCCAGCTTCGTGTTCACGTGCGCGGGGGGAGACATTTTCACGCGGAGATTTAGTATTGACACTTTAGAAATTAGTCTATTGTATGAAGAATGCTTGCGTTCGTTTTCACTGCGTTAAGTGATGTCTAATTTGTTGTCTATAGTCAGTGTTGGTGAGGCGCACGCGTTGTCATCTATTGTATTACGATAGTGCACTGTTGTTTAACTTTTTAGCTCGTATGTTGTTTGCTTCGTGTTTGGATTTGTTTTTTTTCTGTGAGAGAGAGGAGAGAGAGTAAGAGAGACAGAGAGTGAGAGACGCGAGAGACAGAGCAGAGAGAGAGAGAGACGAGAGAGCGAGACAGAGACAGGAGACAAGAGAGAGTGCTGTGGGTGTCAGTCTCGTGTGCGTGTAGCGTGTCGGTGTGTAGTAGCAGTGTGATGGTGCTCTGTGACTGTGTGCTGTGTGTGCGCGCGTGTACGTGTGGCACTGTAGTGTGGTGTGCGTGTGCAGTTGTAAGAGATCGAGCGTGCGTCAGTATGTACTCTGATGACACGTAAGATGTCACATGTATCAGTGTGATGTAGTATTGTCGTGCATTGTGTGTAAGAGAGACGTGTACTATGCATCTTTTTCTCGCATAGTATTTTTGGGATTGGCATGACACGAAGCCACACAAAGCAGTACAGAACTCGTATGACGTCCTGTACAGCTGCTGTTCTCACCCGTCTGTCAATGGCTCCTCCTCCTACCACAACCCACAATGCTTATGTAACGGAAGGTCCATCTATGACTGACACTGTAAAATCCGAGCCCCGTTGTGCGGAACCTTGCGCACGCTTCAAGAATCTCTACGTTGCCCACTTACAAATCCTGTTCCGCTTTTCGTAAGAGATAGCCATCGTGTGCCGGGTGGGAAAGGGAGATGACAAGACTATACAAAACTCTGACATACACCACGGGATGGATAAAATAAAAATGCACACACGTGCTGTAATGGTTCCCATTGATCCTGGATATAAAATACAATAAAAAATCCTGTCAGGGGTCCCATGTCTACGACGGTGTGTCGTCCAGACTCAAGCTAGCCGTACGGTCACCAGAACTGCTAATTCCCTGCTACTAGCGATGCCATCGGCCCCCAGTTTGTTATGTTCATGATTGCTTCTATTATTGTTGTTGATCTATTGGCTTTCCATTTCAATTTGTTTACCTTTTGGTGAGTCTCTGTACGTTTATTTGTTTGACTATTGTTTTGATTGTCCTTGTTGAGTCTTTGGTATTGAGCGGCTCTCCAGTGTTACTGCTTTCTAGGGAGGTTTCAGTGCCTACAGATATGAGCAAGAGTTCCAGCATTAAGCGCAAAGGTGTATTATACAACATACTGTTGTTTATAAATACGTGTATATACACATACTGGTTGCTATAGAAATACTTCGTATGTATAACAGACACCTGTTGTTATAATACCTGTATATACAGATTACCTTTTGTTTTAATACGTGTAAATACAGTATACTGTTTTATCAGTACCGCGTTGTCTATCTCCTCCATACTGATGGAACACTCAATCAGAACATATGTAATGACAAAATGTGTACTTGTCTTAATTTGGTCTTTGTAGGCTTTTTTTTTTTCGCTTTTCTTTTTGTTCTTTTTGAAATCGAGGCATAATGGAATAGGCAGCTTGATGTACTTATTTTAGCATCCATTTCCCGTGTGTTACGCAGATGTTGTAAATATTGTCATCTGTTCCCACCGCACAAGATGGCCTACTCTACGAAAAGCGGAACAGAATTAACTGTGTGAACGCGGATTATCTGCGTGCGTTGTCGCACACGGGGGTCTCGATTTCATAGTGCTCAATATCGAAGGACTTCGTGGGGAGTAGTTTAGAGTCAGGCACGGATGTTAACTCTGCAAGGGAAAAATCATCCCCTATTCGACTCGGGAATGGAACCCATGTCGTCAACACTAGCATGAGTGTGGGTGTCCGGGTATTTGTATGCGTGGTTGTTTGTGTATCGTGTTTTATGTGTGGTGTGCGTGGAGTGTGTGTGTGTTGTGTTGCTGTGGAGTCGTTGTGTGTGTGTGTGTGTGTGCGTGTCGTGCGTGCGTGCGTACGTGTGTGTGTGCTTGTGTGTGTGTGTGGTGTGGTGTGTAGTGATGGTGCTTGTGTCCTGTGTGGGTATTTGTGTGGTTCTGTGGAGGATGTGATGTTTGTGTGTGCGTGTTTGTGTGTTTGTTGTTTGTGAGTGTGTGTGAGCGGCGTGTGAGAGGAGGGTATGGACAAACAGACAGACAGAGAGAAAGGGAGAGAGATGAGAGAGAGAGAGAGAAGAGAGAGAAAGATAGAGAGAGAGGAGAGAGAGGAATTGAGACAGACAGACAGACAGACAGACAGACAGACAGACAGACAGACAGAAGGACAGACAGACAACAGACAGACAGACAGAGACAGAAACATAGATAGAGAGGCAGAGACAGAGACATGACAGAGAGAGAGACAAGACAGAGAACAGAGAGAGACAGTAGGTAAGTCAGATACAGAACAGAGAAGAGAGACAGAGAGAGAGAGACAGAGAGATGACAGAGAGAGACAAGACAAAGGTATAAGTTCTAATACAAATAATAATAATGAATCATACATATCATGCTACCAGCAATCCGCAGGGTCTCCTCCACACGCACAAATCACAAAAATCCGCACTACCACCTCAACCCCCACATACACCAGCAAACGCACGCACGCGCGCATGCAATACCCACGCCTCCCATTTGGAAATAAGCAAAGAAGCATTTACGAAAAATAACGCAAACCAGCCGTTTTTCCGGGCCTTGCCGCTCGCACTTTTCCGCGTTATAGAGCCCCCGGCACCAGGGCCGTGTTTTTACACTAGAAGAAAACTTTACAACTAGTTTCCCATGTGTAAGGCACTGGGAAATTGTGCGACAAAAATCCATGCCCCGAAGATGGCAACCCCGCCTGTACACAGCCAAAAATTTTCCCAAAAAAAAAAGGTACCGTGTAAAGCAAAAACAACCCCTAGAACATACATCAAAAAAATAGGTCATACAATATCAAAAAACCACAGCAATCTGCAGGGTTTTCCTCAACACCCACAAACAGAAAAAAAAGCACACCAAACACCAGCGAACGCACCACGCGCGCAAGCAACCCCCCTCCCATGAATAAGCTAAAGAGCAATTCCGAACAGATGTATGCAAACGCCGTTTTCGGCCCCTTTCTGCCCCACTTTTCCGTGGTTGAAGAGCCCACGCACCAAGACAGTATCACACTATTTAGAAGACAAACTTTACCCCCATTTTCAATGTGTGTGGGATTTTTTAAAATTGGGGCGACCAAACCCCGGCTCCAAGTTGGCAAAAACCCCGCCTGATAAAAGCCAAGTTTGACGCCAAGAAACATGGTACAGTGCGCAAAACCCTTTTTAAGAAACACTTTAAATGATAATATCCACATATCATGCACCAGGGCCCAAACTTCAGGGTCCCCTCCACACGCACAAATACAAAAAAAACCGCACGCACAACACCAGCGAACGCACGAACGCGCGCATATAATACCAAATTCTCCCATGTATAAGCTAAAAGACATTTACGAAAGAATTTTTAACGCAAACGCCAATTTCGGGCGATTGCGCCCCCCACTTTCCGCAGTTCCCGACCCACGCACCAAGACCGGTTCTACACTATGCAGACAATCTTTACAACCAAAAGTTTTATGTGTGTACACTAGAAATGGGCGACACCACGGCCCGAAGAGGCAACCCCGCCTGAACATACCCCTTTTTGTCGCCCCAAAAACAAGGTACAGTGGTCGCAAAAACCACCCCAGAACACACATCAAATAATGTAACATACAATATCATGACCACACACAATCTGCAGGGTCCTCCACACACTCACAAACAATAAAAACCGCACACAAACACCAGCTAACGCAAGCACTGTCGCATACAAACACACCCTCCCATTAATAGCTAAAAAAAACATTTACGAAAAGATGGACGCAAAACGCCGTTTCGGCCCTTGCGCCCGCAACCTTTTTCCCCGGTTTCAGACCCACGGCACCAAGCGTGTTTTACACGAGCAGACAACTTACAACCTTTGATGTGTTGTCACGGAATTGGGCGACAGCATAGCCCGAAAAAAGGCAACCCTATTAGTACATAACCAATTTTTGTTCATAGAAAAATGGTACAAGTTACCCAAAATCACCCACCCAAACCCCATCAAAAAATAAAGGGCAATAATATCATGCACCAGAGTGATCTGCAGTCCCCCTTTCCCCACGCACAAACACAAAAAAACGCACACACATACACCAGAAACGCACAGACGCACACAGCATACACACCCCCCAGAATTTAAACTAAAAATCGTTTCCAAATGGTACAAAGTGCTATTTATGCCTATCGCCCCCCCGCACTTTTCCGCAGTTACGAGCCCACGGCACAAGACCGTATCCCGCCCCTATGCAACACAAACTTTACAAAATTTTTCTGAAAGTGAGGCACTGGAACCCAAAGGCAACAGCACAGCCCCAAGATGGGAACCCGCTTGTACTTAACCAAGTTTGTCGCATAGAAAACAATGGTACATGTACTCCAAAAAACACGCTCGAACACACATCAAATAAAAATATCATACAATACATGCACCCACAATCCAGGTCCCCCCAACCACAAATACAAAAATCCCACACATGAAACAGCAACGAACGCAAACCACTCACGATGCATACACCCTTCCCATGAATATCAAAAGAAGCATTTCCAAAGATGTGACGAAAACGCCGTTTCGGCCCTTCACCGCATTCTTTCCGCACTTACAGAGCCCACGGCACCAGGCCCGTATTCTACTTATGCAACAAACATTACAACCTATTTTTGATGCGTGTGCACGGGGAATTTGGGGGCAACACACAGCCCTCAAACTGGCAACCCGCTGACATAGCAAATTGGTCGCATAGAACAAGGAACAGTGTACCCCAAAAATCACCACTCAACACACACAAAAACAATAACATACAATATCATGCTCACAAGCAATCTGCAGGTCATCCTCCACACCCAACACAAAAAACCGCACAACGATTACAAGCAAACACAATCTCCCATTAAAAAGCTAAAGAAGCTTTTTCCTAAGAATTGACAAACGCCGTTTTCGGGCCCTGCCACCCCACTTTTCCGCATTTACCGAGCCCACGCACCACGACCAAACCCTCTTTATGTGGATAATCTTACAGCCATTTTTTAATTTGATGACTGGAATTGTGGCGAAAAGCACAGCCCAAAGATGGCAACAGAGCTTGGACAAGCCAGTTTTTGTCGCATAGAAATATGGACAGTTACGCAAAAATCACCACTCGAGCACACATCAATAATAGTACTACAAATCACTTAACGGTAATCTGCAGGGCCTCCTCCACAGCCAACAAAAAAAAAAAAAAAACTCCGAACACACAAACACCAGCGAATGCATTCACGCCGTAAAGATCACACCCCCATGAGTAAAAAAAATGAAGCATTAAAAATAAAAAAATGCAAACGCCGTTTTTTGGCCCTTGCCCGCCCGCACTTTTTTTCCCGTTTCAAGCCTACGAAACCAAAACCAAAGTCGCACTATGCAAACAGACTTTGCAAACAATTTTTTGATGTGTTGGCACTGGAATTGTGGCACCAAACCCCCAAAAAAGGAACCCGCTTGTAAATAGCCAATTGTCGCCAAAAAATAGGTACAGTGTACGCCAAAATCACCCGCAACACACACAAATAATAACATTCTAACAATATCGCACCACAGAAAACGCAGTGGCCCCCTCCACACGCAAAAACAAAAAAAACCGCACACACATACAAACCACGAAGCATGAATGAAAAACAAGATACACCAAAACCCCCCCATGAATAGGAAAAGAAGCTTTTCCAAAGATGTGACGAAAACGCCATTTTAGGCCCTTGCCCACCCGCACTTTTTCCCGAAGTTACAGACCCCACACACCAGACCCTAATTCTACTCAATGCAGACAAACCTTACAACCATTTTTGATTGTGATGTGGACAGGAGGAACACCACAAACCTGAAGATGCAACCCCGCTTGTACAACCCAAATTTTTTTTCCCTAAAACAGGGAACAGTTAACCAAAATCAGCCCGCAACACACATCCCAAAAAATAATACAACAATAACGTGCACCCCCAGCAATCTGCAGGGTCCCCTCCCCCGCACAAAAACAAAAAAAAAACCCCACACACAAACACCCCGAACGAATGCACCACGTATAATACACACCCCCAATGAAAAAAAAATAATGAAGCATTAAGAAAGAAAAACGAAACCCGTTTTTCTGGCCCTTGCCGCCCGCAAATTTTCCGCGGTTACAGAGCCCACGGCACCCAAGAACAAGTTCTAAAACTATGCAAACAGACTTTACAAACAATTTTTGAGTTGTGGCCAGGAAATTTTGGAGACACACAGCCCAAAATGGCAACACGCTTGTATTATAGCCCAAATTTGTCGCGTAGAAGCATGCACAGTGTAACCCAAAAATCACCCCCGAACACACATCAAATAATAACATACAATATAAAAGCACCACAGCAATCTGCAGGTCCCCCCCGCACACACAACAACCAGCGACCTAGCACCCGGGGGATGCATACACACCCCCCCAAGAATAAGCCCCAAAAAACCTTTCCAAAGATGTCACGAAACGCTGTTTCCGGCCCCTTACCACCCGCACTTTTCTTCAAGATGGTAGGGGGGGGAGAAAAAGCATATGGTGCCAAAGCCTTTGTGCCTTGGGGTCTGTAACAGTGAAAAAGTCGTGGCAGGTCGACCTAAACACTTTTGGTTTTTTTTTTTCCCCAATCCACCACTTGACAGGGGTTGGGTATGCATGCCCCGAAGGCACGCGCGAGCTGTTTTTTATGTTAATTTTCGTTTTGTTTGTGTCGCCTATGTGGCGGTGACCCTGCAGATTTGCTGTGGTGCAAAAAAATTTTCCTGTATTTTGCATCATTGTGCACCCTGCTTGGTTTTTTCATTCGAACACTGAAAACCAGTTTCTTTGCTAAAAAAAATTTAAGCTTCTTAGCTCTTGGGGGGCTGCGATTTCGCCACAAGTCCGGCGCCACAGACTCAAAAAAAGGTAGGGGAGTGGGGTACCCTACCCCTGCGATTACTTCCTTGGCCTTGGGGTCGGGAAACCGTGAAAAAAAGTCGGGGCGGGACGGGCCTAAAAACCACTCTTTTGGACCCCCGCTTCCCCCCAAACCGCATCTTTTCGTTGGGGGGTTGGGAGGCACGTGCACACTTTCCCGCGTGCGCGGGTGTTTTTCAGTGCAACTTTTTTTTTGTGTGCACGCAGGGTGGCGGGGACCCTGCAGATTCCCTGTGGTGCTTTCATTTTGCTTGTTTATTGATATTAATTGGCCCCCGTGCATTGGTTTACTGGGCAAAAAACATGTACCCAGATTTCCCCTGCGATAAACTATCTTCCGCAGATTTTTAGAGCTCGCGGTTTTTCGCCCACAAGTCTGCGCCCCACACACATGGAAGATGGTAGGGTAGGGAGTATGCATACGTACCATACAGTCCTTTTGCCTTGGGGTCTGTAACCGTGAAAAAAGGTCGGGCAGGGGGGCTTGAAAACGGCCTTTGGGTCCCATCAATTCCCCCAAACTACCGTTTGTGTTGTTGTTTTGTGTGTTGGGGTGGGTGGGGGGGTGTGGGGGGGGGGGGGGGGGGGGGGGTCGGTATGCATGCGAAAAAGCGTGCAGGGGCGCTGGTTGTCAGTGAAATTTGTTTGTGTGCGCGAAATGTGGCAGGGGCCCGAAAGATTGCGGGGTGCATCATATTGCTGAAAAATTGCCATATTTTTTGTGCGCCCTGCTTTGTTTTCTGTGCGTACAACCCGTACCAAAGTTTTTCCTTGCCCCCAAACAAGCCTTCTCAGCTCTTGGGGGTCTGGGGTTTTTCGCCCACAGTCCGGCGCCAGACACGTTTAAGATGGTAGGGAGGGAGTTATTCATGACGGTGCCAAACTGTTTCTGTGCCTGGGTCTGAAACCGTGCAAAATTCGGGGCAGGAAGGGCCTGGGAAAGGGCTTTCTGGTTCATGTCTTTGCACCAAACCGCACCTTTTTGGCAGGGGGGTTGGTATCATGCGCGAACGCTGGGGGTTGGTCAGTGCTTTTGTTTGTGTGCGTGCATTGGGCGGTAGCCTGCACTTGCCCTGAGAATCATATTGCTGTAAAAATTGTCCCCTTATTTTTGGCCCTACTTGGGGTTTTCCCCTGCGCACACTGTGCCCGGGTTTCTTTTGAACAAACAGCCTTTCTCAGCACTTACGGCTGCGGTGTCGCACAAGTCCGGCGCCAAAACACGTCGATGATGATAGAGGGAGTATGCATAAAAGGTGCCATACTGTTCTGTGGGCCTTTTGGGGGCTGTAGCCATGCAAAAGTCGGGGGGAGGACGGGCCTGAAAGCGGCTCTTTGGGTCCCGTCTTTGCCCCAAACCGCACCCCTTTTTGGCGGGTGGGTGGGGAGCATGCTCCCACGTGCGTGCGCGGGTGGTGTTTGGTCAGTGCATTTGTTTGTGTGCGTGCATGTGGCGGGGACCCAGCAGTTTTCCGTGGTGCATTATAATATTGCGTATATTTTCATTATTATTGAGCGCCCCCCGCTTTTTATTCGTGCGAAAACTGTAGCAAAATTTTCCCTTTCAACAAACTAGCTTTCTCAGACCCCTTGAGGGCTTTCGGTTCGCCACATGTCCGCGCCACACACATGGGAAGATGGGAGGAGGAGTATGCAAAACGGTAAAAACTGTTCGGGTGCCTTGGTGCTGTATCGTGCAAAAGCGGGGTAGGACGGGCCTGAAAACGGCTCTTTGGGTCCCGCTTTTGCCGCAAACCACACCCTTTTTGGGGAGGGAATGGTAAAGCGTGCCCCCTTACGCACGCGCGCCTGGTGTTCGTTAGTGCGTTGTTTTTGTGCGTGCATTTTGGCGGGGGCCCGGGAGTTTTCCGTGGGGCATCATAATTTTCTGTAAACCCGCCGTGTTATTGTGCGCACTGCTTGGTTTTCGGTGCCACACTGTAAAACCAGATTTCCCTGCGACCAAACCCACTTTTCTAGCTCTGGAGGGCTGCGGTGTCCCCCACAAGTTCCCCTTGCCACACATGTCGAAACCGGAAGGGGAGGGAATAAGCCCCCCCCTTGCCATATTGCCCTGGGGACGAAGGGTTTTGTTTAAACCGTGGAAAATCGGGGGAGGACGGGCCTGAAAACGGCTCATTGGTCCCCTCTTTTCCCCAAACAGCACCTTTGGGCAGGGAAGTGGGTATGCGTGCGCGCACGCGCGCACGGGTTGTGTTTGTCAGTGCCCTTTTTTAATTTATAATTTATTCTTTTATATCGAGGATAACAGAAAGAGCAATCATGTGCTTTTTTTCATCCGTTTCCCCCTTTGTATGCAGTTTGTAAAATAATATCTGTTCCCACCGGCACAACGATGGCCTACTCTACGAAAAGCGGAACAGGTATTAACGTGTGCGCAAGAAAGTTCTGCGGGGCGTTCGCACACGGACCTCGTTTTAAAGTCTCATCCGAAGTGCGTTGTTTGTGTGGCGTAAAAAGGCGGCCCATCTTTGCAGTTTTTCCTTGGTGCATTATATTTCTGGGAAAAGTAAAAATTCTTGCTTTCCCCTTTTGGTTTTCGGTGCCTATATTGTAACCCCGTTTTCCCTTCCAAATCTAGCTTTCTCACTTTTGAGGCTGCTTTTTCCGCCACAAGTCCCGCCCACACATGTCGGAAGATGGTAAATGGAGGGAGTATGCATACGGTGCCATACTGTCCTGGTGCCTTGGGGTCTGTAACTGCCCAAAAGTCGCAGGAGGCCTGAAAAAGGGCTCTTTCGGTCCCGTCTTTTCCCCAAACAGCACGCTTTCTGGCAAGGGGTCGAGTAGCATGCGCGCACGCACGCGCGTGTTTTTTCAGTGTTTTTATATTTGTGTGCGCGCATGTGGCGGGGACCCTGCAGTTTGCTGTGGTGCATCATATGCTGTGTATTGTCATTATCATTGTACGAACTGCTTGGTTTTTCGGTGCTTACACAGTACAGATATCCTTTGCCAAAAACTAGTATTCTCAGCTCTTGAGGGCTGCGGTGTCGCCACAAGTCTGGCGCCACACACGATTGAAGATGGTATGGGAGGGTGCCCTGCATAGTGTCTGATGTTGTCGTTGGGCCTTGGGGTAATGTAATTGTGCAAATGTTGGGCAGGACGGGCCCGAAAACGTGCTCTTTGGGTCCCGTCCTTGCCCCAAAACCGCACACACACACCACACACACCCACCACACACACACCACACACACTCACCACACACCAAACACACACACAACACACACACACCACACACACACTCTTTTGTTTTGAGAGAGAGAGAGACAGACAGACAGACAGAAACAGACAGACAGGCAGAGACAGACAGACTGAAAGACAGATACAGAGCCATACAGGGAGGGAGGGAGGGAGGGGAGAGAGAGAGAGAGAGAGAGAAGAGAGAGAGAGAGAGAGAGAGATGAGAGGAGAGAGAGAGAGAGAGAGAGAGAGAGAGAGAGAGAGAGAAGAGAGAGAGAGGAGAGCAAGGCAAGGCAAGGCAAGGCAAGGCAAGGCAAGGCAAGGCAAGGATGGCAAAATTCTTTTATCGAGGATAATAGATAAGCACTCGTGTGCTTTTTTTACATCCAGTCCCCGCCCTTTTCAGGAAAACATCAAGATAAAAAATAGCCTCGACTACACAACAACAATTATAATGATCCAAATACCAAAAGTAAGGAACCATACCAAGTATTAACAACAGGCAAGAATTTAACTCAGAGATACAATATTAAAGGTATTGTTAAAAAAGTCACTTATCAGAAACGAAAATGAGAAGCATGAATCAATGATTATTTTGAGTTGAATAAAAGAAAACAAGAAAAACAAAAAACAAACAAAAAAAAAAACAAAACAAAGAAAAGGCGCAATAATTAAAGAGTAAACATGAGAATATGATGAGGTTAAATGACTGAAAAACATCAATCCACCACCATCTATCATCAAAATAAGTCCATAAAACAAAATACTTTGATAAAAGAGGGGAAAGAACAGCAACAACAGGTAAGGAATAAGACAGAGAATACAATATTGAGGGAATGTTACAAAAAGGCACCATTCTGAAACAAAATATGAAGTAAGAATCAAGAGAGAGAGAGAGAGAGAGAGAGAGAGAGAGAGAGAGAGAAGAGAGAGAGAGAGAGAGAGAGAGAGACAGACAGACAGACAGACAGACAGACAGACAGACAGACAGAACAGACAGACAGAAAAGACAGACAGACAGACAGACAGAGACAGACAGAGACAGAGAGAGACAGAGACAGAGACAGACAGACACAGAGACAGAGAGACACAGAGAGACAGAGAGAGAGAGACAGAGACAGAGAGGTAAAATCAAATCAAAACAAATCAAGTCAAATCAAATCAAATCAAATTCTTTTATTTCGAGGATAATGAATAGGCACGCATGTGCTTTTTTACATCCAGGTTCCCCGCCCTAATCAGGGATTCCATCATTTAAGAACACCTCCAACTAACAACAAAAGTAAACCAAACAAGAAGACCAAAACAATAAGACAGTAAATAAACAAAGACAAGATCTACGGACAGAAGATATAATAAATAACAAAGGCGCAATACAGTGAACTAAAATCAATAACAAACAATCAAAATATCAATTAAAATAGAAAACAAAAACAGAGTGAAACCAGAAAATGGCTATTACGTGAGTAGTAATTAAAACAAAAACAAAATAGTCATTAAAACATAAGTTAGGTACTGAGAGAGAGAGAAGAGAGAGAGAGAGAGAGAGAGAGAAAAGAGAGAAGAGAAGAGAGGAGAAGAGAGAGAGAGAGAGAGAGAGAGAGAGAGAGAGAGAGAGATTTGATTTGGGTTCGATTGGATTGGATTGGATTGGATTGGATTGGATTTATTCCTTTATATCGAGGATAATGGAATAAGCACTTTTGTGATTTTTTTTTACGTCCAGTCCCCGTGTGTATACATTTTGTAAAATAATATCTGTTCCCACCGGGCACACAATGACCTACCTTAAGAAAAGCGGAACAGGATTTAACGTGTGCGCAAGATGCTCTGCGTGCGTTCACACATGAGGCGTCGGATTGTAGTCTCATCTGAGGGACTTGTGGGAGAGTGGAGTCAGCACTGATGTTAACTCCAGGAGAAAAAATCTCCTCGACCGGAATCGAACCCGGGTTGTAAAATTGCCAGCGCAAGTTCTGACCACTAGGCTATCCGTCCCCCCTGGGAGGAAAGAGAAAAGAGAGAGAGAGGAGGAGAGAGAAAAGAGAGAAGAGAGAGAGAGAGAATAGAGAGAGAGAGAGAGAGAGAGAGAGAGAGAGAGAGAGAGAAAGAAGAGGGATAAGAGAGACAGACAGATGCATACACCACATACACACACATACGCGCCCGCACACACACAATTTTCTTAGAGAGAGAGAGAGCGTGAGAGAGACAGACAGAGACAGAGAGACAGAGACAGACAGAGAGACAGACAGAGACAGACAGTGAGAGACAGACACACATACAGAGAGAGAGAACACTGAACTCTGAACACTGAAATTGTTTAATGTACATCGGCTTTAGACCACAATTCACTGTCGGGGCAAAAATAGAAAAATACAAAAAAACTTAAATATAACTTTTCATTATCTTTGATACGGTTTTGCCATAGTACTTTGGCATGTAATGGACATAGTGCACTTTTGAATATGTATATTCCGAAATCATGACTAAATGAATAAATAAAGGCTGACACTTTAATAACAGACAAAATACCAAACATCAGGCACATCATACATTATGACAATTGAAATCATTTACTCAAAGACTTCCATTGTCAAAATAGTTACAGTACTCATAAACTATTGCATTTTCAAAACATTCAGAGAGAGAGAGAGAGAGAGAGAGAGAGAGAGAGAGAGACAGAGACAGAGACAGAGACAGACAGACAGACAGACAGACAGACAGACAGACAGACAGACAGAGAGAGAGAGAGAGAGAGGGGAGAGAGAGAGAGAGAAGAAGAGAGAGAGAGAGAGAGAGAAGAGAGAGAGGAGAGAGAGAGAGAGACGGAGACGGAGACGGAGACGGAGACGGAGACAGAGACAGAGACAGAGACGGAGACGGAGACGGAGACAGAGACAGAGAGAGAAATCCCACCCTCTGTCCACCCACACCCACAGACCCAAGTTGCCGAAACAACAAAGAAAATCAGCATTTCTCATTACAGTAAATTTATTCTGTGACATTAAAAACCCCATAATAAGTCATATGAATAATTATGTTTTTTTTCTACACAACAAACCTTAACAACAAAGAAATCAGCATTTTTCGCTACAGGATAATTTATTCTGTGACATTAAAAAACCCATAAAAGTCATATAAACAATTTTTTAATAACAAGCAAACCTTAACAACAAAGAAATCAGCATTTCTCACTACAGTAGACTTTAATATGTGACATTAAAAAGGACAGAAAAAGTCATATAAACTCCTCCTCACACACTGTCCACACCATTATACAGCCTATATTTTTCTCCCACATCTTCATTTGATTAGATTAAAAAACACATAGGCAGGTACACTTTACACACCATAAAGACATATAGCATGAAGATGTATTGCTGTAAAATCTGCCATCAATCTTCCAGAGAAAGATCAACACACAGATCTGCCACCAAACATCTTCTAAAGTCATTTCACAGAATATCAATGCCAATCACAGCACAAGCTTTCTTATTGTGTTCAAAGTTTACGCAAATTAAAAAGTAAATTAAAAAATCATCTTCAGGCACACTTATAACACAATTTTTACAACCTTCTACATGGATGACAAAAGATGACATGACAGCCGATGACCCAAAAATTTTTTAAAACAAAAAAAAACCAGCATGCACACAGGTGTTGTGTGTGTTTAGACACCATTCCTGAGGGGGAAAAAATGGGTTTGGCGCTGCACTTGTGGCGACGCGCTCTCCCCCGGTAGAGCAGCCCGAATTTCACGCAGAGAAAAACTGCTGTGACATAAAGTGATATAAAAAAAAAATAAAATAAAATTTATCTTACCAAATTCACAATTGATTTTTATCTAAAAAAAAAATTAAAGAAAAGAAAACCCAAAGAACACAGGCATGTTTTATTTCCTATGATTAAATAAACTCATTGAAATACCAATGCCAATCACAACACAAGCTTTCTTTTTGTTTTCAAAATTTGATGTGATGGAAAAAAAAAGAATAAAGAAAACAAAGGTGCATTTCCTATTTTATTATACTACAAAATGTTTCTTGGAAATTCACATCTGATCTCATTATTTAAAAAAAAAAAACAACTCCCATCTACTACACTTAATATCATATAACAAACATGTCATAGATTTTCTTAAATGGTTGGTGTAAAATCTCCCATCAATCTTCCAGCAGAAGATCAATACACAGATCTGCCACCAACATCATTAAAAGTTGTTTTTTTTGTTGTTTTTTTTAACCACCAAACTACACAAAAAACCACAACGACACATTTACCCTCTCTCGGGCACACACACACACACACACAACAACACAACACACACACACACACACAACAAAACACACACACACACACACCACACACAGAACACACACACCCCTAGCAGTACATTTACCCTCTACCTAGAGAAAATCAACCCCAGGCAAATCTAGTTTTTCTCCCGCAAAAAAAAAAAAAAACAAAAAAACACAGGCACACTAACCTCCCCCCCCCCCCGCCCCAAGAAAACACAGACAAAAAAAAACACACAGGCACACTAACCTCACCCCCCCCCCCCCCTCGCCCAAAGAAATACACAGGCACATTTACCCCGCTCCCCCCCTCGGAAAACACACTGGCACATTTACTCTCCCCCCCCCAATTAAAACACACAGCATATTCATCTCCTCCCTCTCCCCTAAAAAACAACACAGGTACATTTACCCCCACTACCTACCCCCCAAAAAAAAATAGACAGGCAACATTTACCCACCCACCCCTTCTCCAAGAAAAACCACAGGCACATTACCCTCCTCCCCCATCCCCCCAAAAAAAAACCCAGCAACACCGGCACATTTACCCCTCTCATCCCCCCCCCCTAAAAAAAGACAGGCACAATTAAACCTCTCACTCTCACCCCTCCCCATCCAATAAAAAAAAGGAAAAAACCCTCCCATCTGCCATTATATACACCATTATGCAACATATATTTATCTTTCATTATTCACATTTAATCGCAATCACTTAAAAAAAGGAAAATCCAGGCACGCAAGCACATTTCCATCCATACTACACTTAATGTTATAATACTATTAGTCTTTTCACATGTTTTTTTTTCGATGATGTGTTGTGGTAAAATCTGCCATCAATCTTCCAGTTGGAGATTAATAATACACAGATCTGCCACCAGCGTCATCTAAAGTCATTAATTTAAAGAAATAACATCAAACTACAAACAAACCTCTGCCGACCTTAAAAAAAACAAAACAAAAAAATACCCACAGACGTTTTAACCCTCATCCCCCAATAATAGCACAGAAAGCATATCATTTTAACCCTCCCCCAAAAAAAAAAAAAACCCACAGGCACATTTACCCTCATCCCCCCCAAAAAAAAACAAGGCACATTTACCCTCCTCCCCCCAAAAAAAAAACCACAAAAACACAGGCACATTTACCCTCTCCCCCAATAAAAAAACACAGGCACATTTACCCTCTTACCCCCCCCAAAACCCCCCCCAAAACAACACAGGCACATTTAACCCGCTCTCCCCCCTAAAAAAAAACCCCACACAGGCTTATTTCTCCCCCCCCAAAAAAAAAAAAAAAAAAGGAACATTATATCCTATTTCCCAATAAAAGCATACTTGCACAATTCCCCTCCCCCCCCCAAAAAAAAAAAAAAGACCCAGCAACATTTCCCCCCCCAAAAGAAACAAACAAACAAACAAAAAAGAACGGCACATATACCCTCCCACTCCACCCCCTAAACCCGAACAAACACCAACTACATTTATCCTCTGCCTCAGCAAAAAGCACCAGGCATACTCTATTCAACCATACACTTTAAATTATATTCCATCAGTCTTTAAAATTTTTTCGTGAGATGTGTTTGGTGTAAAATCAGCCATCAATCTTCAGGCAGAATAATCAATAACACAGAATCTGCCACCAATATCATCTTAAGTCATTTCACACAGATATAAATGCCAATCACATGCAACAAGATTTTTTTTTGCTTTCCAATCTGATGCAATATTATTTTAAAGCATAAAATAAAAACAATCCATATCATCGCATTACAAACTTTTACATCCTACCCAAAAATTTTGCCTCCCAAACATATAACACAACAATTACCAAAAATAATTTCCTTTTAAATACCAAATTTACATTACTTTTGATCCCATTACCAAAAAAAAAAAAAAAAAAAAGAAAACACACACTACTTTAAATCACGCCATACTTAAAAAATCTTACATCATTAGCTTCAACATAACAAGTTTTTTCAAAGATGTGTTGGTGTAAAAAATCTGCCAACAATCTTCCCATTTAAAGAACAAACACAGATCTTGCCACCAACATGGCCATTCACATGAACAATCTTTGTTATTCTTTTCCCATTAATGAGATTTCTAAGAAAAAAAGACCCCCTACTCCCCACAACACTGTCCCCCTATCATTATACATCCTGTAGATATTCTCCCAATCTTTTCTTTATTCAATAAAAAATAAAAAAAAATCGCAGGCAACACTTTAACAACACCACATGACATAAAGCATTAAAGATGTGTAGGGTAAAAATCCCGCCATCAATCTTCCAGCAAAGATCATACACAATCGGGGAAACCAACAACAACCAAAGCATTTTTCCAAGAATATCAATGCAAATCACAGCATCAGAAATTTTTGTTTTGTTTTTAAAATTTAATGGGATTTAAAAAAAACAAAAAAGAAAACCTCTCCTGGCACCTTTCAACACTTTTTTAAATTAAAACACCATTGCACACATTTGTCTTGCCGTTTTCATTTGATCTCATTCTTTAAAAAAAAGGTAAAAAAAAAGCAACACAGGCACGATCAAACCGAAAATAAAATTAATAAAATATCAATGGCAATTACCCGCACCCCCTTTTCTTTTTGTCTTTCACGTTTGATGAATTTTTTTTAAATTTTAAAGGAAAAAAAACTTACTCAGCCCAAATGCTACACAATTATAAATCCACAAATTTTTTTTTTTATTGAAATTCAACGTTTGAACCCCTAAAACTTCAAAAAAAAAGAAAAAAACCATCTACAAAAGTTAAAACCCACTTTCCAAAAGGCACTTTCCGTAACACTATATACAACACTTCACCATTTCCTTTTTTGAATCTAATGGATAAACATGATTTAAAAACAAACAAACCACACAGCCACCTTTTTATGTGTTTATAAATATAATCCAAATACATTACAATAAAACCGATAGAAATGTCAAAGGCAATCACAGCACAATCTTTCTTTTTGTCGTTAAAACATATAGAAGTGAAAAAAAAAAAAAAAACCTTTCTTCCAATCAAAATGGGAGAAAAACCTAGTACAATGTATATCCAATACTATATATTTAAACATCATATACCTGAAGTGTTTTTCAATTACATTTTTTCGTAAGAAATTTGTTTGCTATACAATTCTGCCATTCAATCTACCAGCAGAAGATCAAATCACAGGATCTGCCACCATCATACTCTAAAAAGTCATTATTTGAAAAATAAACAACCACAAAACCAAACCACACGAGCACATTTACATATACCCTCTGCCCAAACCACACACATAAATAAATCTCTCACTCCCCTCCCGACCCCCCCCCCGCCCCCCCCCCCCCCCCCAAAAAAAAAAAAAAAAAACAACCCCACAAAAAAACAACCAAGAACAACGAAATAAAGGGAATAATTTATCCACCCTCCAACAAAAGCTCCAAGGGCATTTACTCCACTCCCTGCCAAAAATATAATCTCCCCAACACAGCACATTTACACCCCCCGCCCGCCCCCCCCCCCCCCCATCTCCCCCCCCCCCCAAGAAAAAAACGAAACAGACAAATATTCACACCCTCCTCCCCCCCAAAAAAAAAAAACAAAACCCAAAAAAACACACCAGGCACGTTTTAATAATTTATTTCCTGCCCCCACCCTTTACGAATTTAAAAAAAAGAGAAAAGAAACTCCTTCCCCCTAGGCTTTGTCCATCCAAAAAATTAACATCTTGCGTTTCTTCCCTCTACCCCCGTTTCATTCGGTTTAAATAAACAACAAGGGGCATGAAACCTCTTACCAAGTATGAAAGGTATTGGTGAAAACTGCTATCAAATTTTTTCCGGCAGAAGACAATAAAAAAAAATCTGCCACCAACAAGCTTTCCTTTGTTTCAAATTTGATGCAATTAGAAAAAAAAAAAAAAAAAAAAAAAACAAAAAGAAAACCCCCCTCCCAACAATTCACATTATCAACAAAAATTTTTACATTTCCGTCATTTCCCTTGGGTTCCCTTTTTAAAAAAAAAAAAAAAAAAAAGAAAAAAACAAAACACTAAGCACATTTACCCAATACTTACAAAAAAATCAAAAATATACAAAGGCAATCACACACAAAAACTTTTTTTTTTTTCCGCATTTAATGGACTTTTTCTAAAAAAAAATAATAAAAAAAACCTTCTGGAACACTTTTCAACTTTTAAAACAACATTACATTTTCATGGGTTTAAATTTTTCCTTTTTTAAAAAAAAAAAAAAGGTGAAAGCATAACCCATTTGGGTTTTAAAAAGGGGGGGCGGGGCATCCCAAAAGGGACTCAGCTCCCAGGGCCAGCATAAAATGAAAGGGGCCCATCACCTTCCAATTTTAAATCGTTTTTAATTAAAAAAAAAACCAAACATACAGGGAAAAGAAAACCCAAACTGACCCAAAACAAAATCAAGGCAATAACGCACAACTTTTTTCTTCTCGTTTTTAAAAAAACCTGATGGAATGAAAAAAAGCTAAAAAACCTTTAAGGGGGTTGGGGGGGGGAAAGAAAAAAAAAAAAAAAAACCCCCCCAAAAAAAAAAAAAAAAAAAACCCCCCCAGAAAAAAAAGCGATATCTTTTCCCTCTTAAAAATTTCATTTCATCAACTACATATTT
>JASPKP010000997.1:0-7500 GCA_030674155.1 Stramonita haemastoma
AAACCCACAAAACCACCAACAACATACAAATTACACACACACACACACACACACATACACAACACATAACCACCACAACCACACACACACACACACCACACACACCCCCACACACACACTCCACAACTCACACACACCACTGAAGGAGGTGGGGGGGAAAGAGAACAAGGGAATAGAATGGGGGGTCGAACGAATTAAAAAACAAACGCTGAGAGACTGAAAGAAAGTAAACTTTTAAAATTAGATTTGTGAAGGGTGGAAGAAAGAAAGAAGAAAGAAAAAAAGAAAGAAAGAAAAAAAAAAAGAAAGAAAGAAAAAAAAAGAAAAAAAGAAAAAAAAAAAAAAAAAAAAGAAAGAAAGGAAAAGAAAAAAAAAGAAAGAAAGAAAATACAAATCAAATCAAATCAAATCAGAGAGAGGAGAGGAGACGAGACGAGAGGGTTGACGACAGCCAGTCAGACAGAAGACAGAGGAGGACAGTCGACAGACAGACAGACAGACCGAATCAGACACACAGCACAGACGTTACGCAGAAGTCAAAAGAGATGACGTAGGTATGACACAGAAAATGCGCTCCAAAGAAACAAGGCAGTCATTTCATTTCAATTAAATAGATTGATTTCCTTCTTGACATGAAATCCTTCTCGAAAGGTCAAAATTGTTTTTTAAAAATCAAATCTAAAAACAAAAAACCAAAATAAAAAGGTAAGATAGAGAAAGACGGAACAATGATTTGATCCCAAGAAAGCGAAGGATAGGTACAAAAACACGAATTTTACTACACAGTAGGTTAAGCGACATAAAAACCGGTTCAAAATGAGTAGGTTGCTCTCGATTTTTTTTCAAACTGTTCGATGCCGATCGAACGTGTGCGCGAGCGCACACCACGCGCCCCACAACAAAACCCAACACAACGACACACAACGTGCGCGCGCAGCGCGCAGCCACCGTTTTTTTTCAAACAGATCTAAATGCAGATGTACTAAACACCGCGTAACAGATTGACTTGACTAGACTTAACAACCCAACACACAAAAACACACCAACACACACACACCACACACTAAAATACAATTTCACAAACCTTTTTTAATTTTCTCTTCCTTGTTCCTTCTTCCGAATGGTGTTCTTTTTTTTTTTTAAACCGTCGTTGTGTTTTTTTCTTTTTGGCTTTTTTTTACCCCTTCTTATTCCAAACCAGCAAAAAAAAAAAACCCACTACCTTCCCCACACACTACACAACAAAACACACACCTTAGCCCACCACACCACAACCATAATAACCGAAAACTCCCGATACGAACTGGCAATGCTGCAATACAAGGCCCGACGGCACTTCAAAACTAACACAAAGCCTCCGCACTAAGCGCAATCATTGCCGCACTAATCCATTCTCTCCTCTTCTTTTTTTTTTTTTTTTTCCTTCTTTTTTTTTTTTCTTCTTCTTTTCTTTTTCTTTTAAGGCCCTTCCCCCAATGTGTTAAAATGTCGGTCAAAATGAAAGCGTTCCGTCCTATTGTTTAAAAAAAAGAAAAGAAAAAAAAACAAAAAAAAAACCCCGCTAGGTCTATACTTCGCACGTAAGAGAGATCGTTTAACTAAGGTTTGGGGTTGTTGGGTTTGGGTTTGGGTTTTTTTTTCAGTTTTCAAGCACCATTGAAAATTGGCAGGGAGAAATTTGAAAAAAATGTGTTAAACTTCCTAAGTCTTTGCCTCTCTAGGGACGAATTGGGCACAATGTTGCAAAAAAAAAGAGTTAAAACTCAGAACGCCAAGCTTGAAGAACAAGTAGGTGTAGGGAATAGAAAAGTTACGCGGTTGGAAAATGTTTTTTAAAAGAAAAAAAAAAGAAAAAAAAGAGAAAAAATCCTGCTTGCGTGACACAGCACCGACAAAAATATACACCATACAGTGCGGCGCGCGCACTGAGTAAAAAAAAAATGTGCGCGCGCGCGCGCGGCGCGCCCACCACACACACACAAATAGAAAAAATCTTTCTCTCTCTCTCTTCTCTCTCCTCTCTCTCTCTCTCTTTCCCACACACACACACACACACACACACACACAACAACACACAACAATACAAGAATAAACACAAGAGAATACACACCACAAACACAAACACACACCCCCAAAAAACCCACCACCAAAAACAACCAACAAAACACAAACAACACAAACAAACACAAACACCACACCACACACACACACCACACCACCACACCACACACAGGTAAAACCCACAACGTTATTTTCTTCCTGCGTTATGTTGCGTTGTAGTAAGCCAGCGTTGCCTTTCTGTGCCTTCACTTCTATTACATTGTGTGCACGAACTGCAGCAGGCGAAAAAGAGCGAGAGGGAGGGGGTGGGGGTGGGGGGATAGGGGGAAGGTTGGGCGGAGGGTGGGAGGGGGGGGGGAGTTTGGGGGGAGGAGGTGGAGGAGGAAGGGGGAGGGGGAACGAGGGAGGGGGAAAAGGGGGGAGTGTGCCTCATAGGAACGAGACCAGAGGTTTCGCCCCGACCCTTTTTGGTTACTTATTTGGCCGTTAGTTCTGTCTCGTCTTGTCTTCGTCTCGTCTTCTCTCTCTTTAAACCGAGGCCCGTGTGCGAACGCCGCAAACTCTTGCGACGTTAAATCTGTTCCGCTTTTCGTAAGAGTAGGCCATGTGTGCCGGTGGGAACAGATGACATTTACAAAAATGTTACAAGGGGACCTGGATATAAAAAAGCACAAGAGTGCTTTTTCCATTTCCTCTTAAAATAATAAATTAATCAATTTCTCTCTCTCTCTCTTCTTCTCTTCTCTCTCTCTCTCTCTCTTCTCTCCTCTCTCTCTCTCTTCTCTCTCTCTCTCTTGGGGGGGTAGTATGGTCAGAACATTGCGCTCGCAATTTGCGACCCGGGTTCGATTCTCGATGAACACGCTCAAAAACTACCGTGCAAAAAGACTATGTAGTGGTTTGGGGCGTAAGGCCTTCTGCCTAACCCTCCGTAGTGACTTTGGTGTACACTATGAACATATGAACCCTATTCTCTAAGCTAAAACATGCTTACACACACTTACATTTATTATATTATATATATATTTTATATATTATATATAATATATATTTATAATTTAATATATCAAATACCAAGAAGGAGGGTGGCATGCTGTTTAAGGTTCACTTGCCAACAAGTAAAACTGAGGTCCTGGGTTCGTTCCCAGCCTCGGGGGGCATAGCGAGAAATGTGTTTGGGGCGTTTTGGGGCCTGTGCATAAACACTTCTGATGGTGCTTTCAGCGTTGCAAATGCATGGTTAGTGTTTGTTGCTAGAGTGATTTTGGTTAGACACCGGTCGAGGGTTTTCCCCCTGGGTTAACAGCAGTGCTATCCGTCCTGCCCAAAATCTTTGGGTGGACTGTAAACCGAGGCCCCGTGTGCGAAACGCAGCGAATACCTTGCGACACTTAAATCCTGTTCCGCTTTTATAAGTTAGGCCATTGTATGCCGGTGGGAACAGATGAAATTTTAACCCCACACCCCACACACACACCCACACAACACACCCAACCACACACACACACACACACAAAGTGCTTTGTTTGTAGTATGTTGTCAGTACTAAATACTACCATGTGACCCATACTCTCGATCTGACTTCATTGTTTCGAGTTCCTGCACAGTTCATACCACGTTCAATTTTCAAGCCTCTATTTCTCTTACAAAGCGGCCACTTCCTACCCACGCAATGCTACGACTGCCCCATAGTCCCTGGCTTTGTACTGTAGGGACCCGCTCCTGTGCAGCCATAGTAAACCCGGCCGTCCCGTTTAGTTGTTTTGACGGCCGTCCTTTGCGGTATAAGGATCCGTCAAGCGGCCATATATAGTCAACCCGGGCCCGTCTCTTTCGGAAATTGGTCCCCCCGGATGCGAGTGACGCAAAAATGAGGCTGCCGCGGTGACGCAAATCGACGAAAAATAGTTCGACATAAAAAGTGTTTTTTTTACGTAAAACCCCCCCCAAAAATTTTATCAAAACCTTGGAATGTAACGGGAGGGTCAATTTTTTTAGTTTGTTTAGTCAGATTTTTGAAGCACCTAAAAAAGTTTTTCTTGATTTTTTTCCCCTTTTTCCGTCGACCCGGCAAACGGACGTGTTGTCGAACGTCAAAAGCGGGGTTAAAAAGAACGGGCCGGGCCCCGGGGTTACTTGGCCCGCACGCGTTTTTCAGTGACCCCCAGGAAAATTCGCGGGCAGCATTTTTCACCCGGCCCGTATTTTGACGGCGCAAAATGCGGGTTTATATGGGCCGCGCCTAAGGAAAGGGAGAAAAAAAAAAAAGAAAGTTGGGGACAGGCAGGTGGGTGACTTCGCCCCCACTACAGCATGCAGCTTGGATTATTGGGAAACAGTGCTTGTGGAACTTTTTTTGGGGGGTTGTTTTAGTCGAATTATTAGTCTGTCCAGATTTTCGATTCAGGATGTAGTCAGAAGCCAGAAAGGGAGGTCCCCGCTTCGCGAAGTTCTCCCACTTCGCACCTCGGGCCACCCCAAAAAATGTTACAATTTGTACATGAATTCTGAAATTATGGAACAATGCAAACATCCAGTATAAAGCTACAACCGGTTATCAAGGATGGATCAGAGCTGGGTTGTAAGCATGTTTTGACTTCGGGAAGTGGCCACGAGAGAAAAAAGAATAAAGCTGTGGGGACGACAGGGTCCTCGGACACCTCTCTGCATGAGATTCATCGCCATCCGACCGGACTGGAGATTTTAGCATGGTCAGGGAACGTGTGAGAGGGGGAGGAGGAGGGGGAGGAGGAGGAGGAGGAGGTGGGGAGGAGGAGGAGGGGAGGAGGTGGGGGGAGGGGAGGAGGGGAGGGGAGGAGGAGGTGGAGGAGGAGGAGGAGGAGGTGGAGGAGGAGGAGGAGGAGGGGGAGGAAAGGAGGTGGAGGGGAGGAGGAGGAGGAGGGGGGTAGAGGAGGAGGGGTGGAGGGGGGGAGGAGGAGGAGGAGGAGGAGGAGGGAGGAGGAAGAAAGAAGAAGAAGAAGAAGCGAAGAAGAAAAAAGAAAGAAGAAGAAGAAGAAGAAAGAAGAAGAAAGGGGAGGAGGGGAGGAGAAGGAGGGGGGAGGAAGAGGAATAGGAGGGAGGAGGAGGAGGAGGAGGAGAAGGAAGAAGAAGAAGAAGAAGAAGGGGGAAGAAGAAGAAGAAGAAGGAAGAAGAAGAAAAAGAAGAATTTGTGAAAAAGGGAAAAAGGAAGAAGTGACAAACCAGAAGCAATATACGAACGAAAGATAACAAAGGCAAACAAAATAAAAATATGTTAATGAGGAGTATGGGATTATACAGGCTAAATTTGTTAAAGCAAAACCAGAAACGTTAATTCTAATTTTAAAGACGAAAGTTGCAAATGATTAAAGATAAAATTTAACCTTACGCACCACATCACAACACAAAACCCCACAAACACAACACCTAATACATCATAAACCAACCATCACGCCAATAACTCCTAAAACACAAACAACCACAACAAACACAACACAACCACACAACAACACTAATACACTCACTAACAACACACACAACATACACGCACTAATACACTCACTAACACACCACACACACACACACACACACACACTACCATACATAATACATACATACATTACATACATACATACATACATACATGCTGCATGCATGCATGCATGCTGCATGCATGCATGCATGCTGCATGCATACATACATATAATACATACATACATACATACATACATACTTCATACATATACAAACAAACATACAAGCACATCACACACACCCTACACCACACACACTAAACACACAACATACACACACACACACACACACACACACACACACACACACACACACCACACCACACACAACACACACACACAAGATAGACTAAAAGAACATAACCAAACCAGACCATGTACACGAAAAAGACAGACAAACAATCAGACAAGCTACGACGTATAATCATAGAACCAGACAAGCATACAGACGTACATCATACAACAACAAGCATACAGACGTACAATCAGATAGACAGATAACACACAGATATACATTCAGACAAGAGACATACAGACAGTCACAGACATCAATCCGACAGACAATCATAGACTACAGACAGAAGACATCACAGATTACCAGACAGACAGTATTCACAGATATAATTCAGACAAGCCGACATACGACAATCACAAACCTACAATCCGACAGACATCATAGACATACAACAGGACAGAATTAAGTTTATACAACCAGACAGACAATATAGACATACAATCAAACAGAGAGACAATCATACAGAATACAAAAAGATATGATTAAACAGACAAGCATAGGCCAATCAGACAAACAGAAAGATAGAAAGTATTCAGACAACCAGACATGCAAGCAGACAACCAGACAGACAATCAGACAGAGAGCCAATCATACAGACAGACAGACAATCAGACAGAGAGACAATCATACGGGACATACAAACAGATAATAATTAGACAGACAAGCATGCAGCCAATCAGACAAACAGAAAGAGAGAAAGACATACAATCAGATATACAAGCAAACAATCATACGGGACAGACACAATCATGCATACATTCATAAGACAATCATACAGACAATCATACGGGACAGACACAATCATACATACATACATACATACAGACAATCATACAGACAATCAGACAGACAGACAGACAGACAATCAGACAGACAGACAGACAATCAGACGGGACAGACAGACAATCAGACAATCATACAGACAGACAAGCAGGCAGACAGGCAGACAGACATACAGACAGACGAGCAAATAGGGACCGCAGCAAACAGGATAGTGATAGCAAGGGGTTAAATGCAGGTAGCGAAAGCGGATCCGTTTCAGAAACGTCTTTCACACACACACAAACACACAGCCCTGCTTCACGCTGCGTTTTAACTAATTATTATACAGCCGCCTCCTCTCCCTTGCCGCATTATAGTATACCATACCTCCTCCATCCCCCACCCCTCACCTGTTTGTCTGTTGTGTTTTGTGTCCGTTGTCTGTCTGTCTGTCTGTCTGTCTGTTGTCTGTCTGTCTGTCTGTCTGTCTGTCTGTCTGTCTGTCTGTCTCTCTCTCTCTCTCTCTCTCTCTTCTCTCTCTCTCTTCTCTCTCTCCCCTTCTCACACCACACACACACACACCACACACACACACACACAACACACAACACACACACACACACACACTCTCTCTCTCTCTCTCTCTCTCTCCTCTCTCTCTCTTCTCTCTCTCTCTCTCTCTTCTCTCTCTCTCACACACACACACACACACACACACACACACTCTCTCTCTCTCTCTCTCTCTCTCTCTCTCTCTCTCTCTCACACACACACACACACACACACACACACACCCACACACACTGTGGTGTCATCAAAAATACTCCTTCATATGGGCGGGGACTCGATGTAAAAAAAAAATAATAAAAT
>JASPKP010000997.1:22500-30000 GCA_030674155.1 Stramonita haemastoma
TGATTGAATTATTCTTTATTTCGAGGATAATGGAATAGGCACTCATGTGCTTTTTTTACATCCAGTCCCCGTGTGTATGCATTTTGTAAATGTCATCTGTTCCCACCGGCACACGATGGGCTACTCTTACGCAAAGCGGAAGAGGAGTTAACGTGTGCGCAAGATGAGAGAGAGAGAGAGAGAGAGAGAGGAGAGAGAGAGAGAGAGAGAGAGAGAGAGAGAGAGAGAGAGAGAGGAGAGTGTGTGTGTGTTTGTGCGTGTGTGTGTGTGTGCGCGCGCGCACGCGCACACATACACACACACACACACACACACACACACACACACACACACACACACACACACACACACACACACACACACACGCTGCCGCTGTTATTGCGGTTGCAGTATCCCCATTTTCAGAGGATGATCTTTCTATAGCTGCTTGTTCTGAAGCAATCAAGAAATCTACTGATCGCAATCTCTATTGCTGAGGATGATTGGGGTAGGGTATTGTGCATGCTTGTCCATGTACCCAAATATGGAGCTGGTGTTTTGTTTTCATTATTTATTTATTTATTTATTTATTTATTTATTTATTTATTTATTTATTTATTTATGTATGTATGTATTTATTTATTTTTTAATTTATTTATGATTTTAATAATAAAAAAGGAAGAAAAGGCATGGCACTGTCCAAGGAGGAATAAAAAGAGGCAGACAAAAGAAGAGATGGGAGGACGACATCAGCGAATGGGACAGGCTTAAAACTCAGCAAAACTCTGAGAAAGGCAGAACAGAGAGAGAGAGGAATGGAGGGAACTGGTTGTCAAGTCTTCAGGGGTGCCCCCACGGTCGCCAGACTACTAGAGGGGGGGAGAGAGAGAGAGAGAAGAGAGAGAGAGAGAGAGAGAGAGAGAGAGAGAGAGAGAGAGAGAGAGAGAGAGAGAGAGAGAGAGAGAGAGAGAGAGAGAGAGAGAGACAGACAGACAGACAGACAGACAGACAGACAGACACGACAGAGACAGACAGACAGACAGAGACAGATAGACAGATACAGAGAGAGAGAGAGAGAGAGAGAGAGAGAGAGAGAGAGAGAGAGAGAGAGAGAGAGAGAGAGAGAGAGAGAGACAGAGACAGAGACAGAGAGAATATAAAAAAAAATGGACTTGACCTTCGACCTAACACAAGCAGTATCAGTGACCTTGTCACAGAGCCCAAGAGCACGAGGATGACCTTGGGGTGGGTGACCCAGTCACTGGCACCACCCCCCGTTATGTTGGGGTCATTCAGCCTTTGGTGTCACACAGCCTGTAATCATCGTGTCTCCATGGCTCCACGAGCCGTGATGCAATCGGCAGCACGCGAGGATTTTCTTTTCTGCCTTGTATGGGTGCAACGCCTTTTATTTTCAGTGTTTTTACTGTCTGCCTGCCTGCCTGCCTGCCTGTGTGACTGTCTGTCTGTCTGTCTGCCCGTCTGCCTGCCTGCCTGTCTGTCTGTCTGTCTGCCTGTGTGTGTGTGTGTGTGTGTGGTGTGTGTGTGTGTGTGTGTGTGTGTGTGTGTGTGTGTGTGTGTGTGACAAAAACTGGTTTTTCCTTACCAATCTGCTTGGAACTGCTTTAGTTGTTCTTTTCATACGCGTTGGCCACTTCTGATAGTTGATAATGATGAAGCTAGCTGTCTTGATTGGAAATAAAGACAGAAATTACAGATAGCATAACGGTAATTGGGGACGGGATAGCTTAGTGGTCAGAGCGCTCGCTTTCCCCCAGCCAATGTTAAGCAGCGTCGAGTGTGGTTGCCAATGGGATGGGTAACCGTTCGCGCGCCTTGGCTACAGTACAATTCCCCCAGTTCCCCCAGCTGTAAATGGGCACATGCCCTCTTAAGGGTCAGGAAAGGTAAAGCATCGAGAGAGAGGAGATGGGAGCCGCCCTCAATATGCTGGCCCCTAGAGAAGCTGAGTTCTCTGACGCCTCGCTCCCCTACGACCACACTAGTTATGGGACACCTTTACCTTTACAACGATAATGATTCTGCCTATTAAGATGTAAGCAAGTACACAATGAGTTCACAAAGAGGTATCACCACACAGTAAACACCAGGATGGGGAGGGGAGGCAAAATAGCCTGGTAAATAGCAAGATGCGATTGCAATCTGCTGACCTGGGTTCGAATCTCCTTCAAGAGTATTTTTCCTCTGGAGCTAACATCAGTGTTTACTCCACTCCCCCCAAAAGTCCTTCGGATGAGACTATAAACCGAAGTCCAGTGCGCGAACACATACAGAACATCTTGCGTACACGATCACACCTGTCCTGCTTTTCGGAAGAGTAGGACATTGTATGCCAGTGGGAATGGATGACAAAATTGACGAAACTGCATACACACGGGGACTGCGTGTAAGAAAAAAAATGCACACGAGTGCTTTTCTCATTATCCTCGAAAAAAAAGAATAAATAAATATGTTTTTAATGATACATCCCACTAGGGTTTTCTTCTGTTGTTTTTGTACGGTTCTTTGGCTTAGAGCTCCGAGTTTCGCCACTGGGGAAACTGTTGAATATGCGACAGTGTTATCTTTATGAGTGGTTATCTTTATGAGTGGTTATCTTTATGAGTGGTTATCTTTATGAGTGGTTATCTTTATGAGTGGTTATCTTTATCAGTGGTTATCTTTATCAGTGGTTATCTTTATCAGTGGTTATCTTTATGAAGGAAGTGTTATCTTTATGAGTGGTTATCTTTATGAAGGAAGTGTTATTTCATGAAGGAAGTGTTACCTTTATGAATGAAATGTTATCTTTATGAATGAAGTGTTATCTTTATGAATGAAGTGTTACCTTTATGAATGGTTATCTTTAGGAATGAAGTGTTACCTTTATGAATGGTTATCTTTAGGAATGAAGTGTTACCTTTATGAATGGTTATCTTTAGGAATGAAGTGTTACCTTTATGAATGGTTATCTTTAGGAATGAAGTGTTACCTTTATGAATGAAATGTTATCTTTATGAATGAAGTGTTATCTTTATGAATGAAGTGTTACCTTTATGAATGGTTATCTTTAGGAATGAAGTGTTACCTTTATGAATGAAGTGCTACCTTTATGAAGGAAGTGTTAAAAGTCGTTCCGAAGGGGGGGGAGGGGAGAACGCTAAGAGAACGCTAGGAGAACGCTAGGAGAACGGACCAAGCAGGCAGAAAACAAGACCAGAAGGAGGTGACAGGTAGAACAGGACACAAGGCAGAAACAAAAGAGAGGGATAGAAAAGACAGAATTCCTAGCACAGATTTTCCAGGTGGGAGATGGATGCTATCATTATTTTTATTTATCTATTTATTTATTTATTTATTTGTTTGTTTATCTATTTATTCATTTATTTATTTATTCTTTTATATCGAGGATAATGGAATAAGCACTCGTGCTTTTTTTTTACATCCAGTCCCCGTGTGTATGCAGTTTTGTAAATGTCATCTGTTCCCACCGGCACACGATGGCCTGCCTACTCTTACGCAAAACCGAAACAGGATTTAACGTGTGCGCAAAATGTTCTGCGTGCGTTCACACACGGGGCCTCGGTTTATAGTCTCATCCGAAGGACTTTTTGGGAAGAGTGGAGTCAGCACTGATGTTAACTCCAGGAGAAAAATCAATCTCCTCGAACAGGAATCGAACCCGGGTCGTCAAATTGCGAGGGCAATGTTCTGACCACTAGGCTATCCCGTCCCCTAATTTATACTGACAAGCCCCTGGCATCCCCACTGGCGAAAGACAAAAAACCTTTTTCCACCTTCCAAAGCTGCTGTCTTAACCTCTGTGCCACCTAACAAGCTGTGAGGGCTGGAGGCTTTCCCACAATCCTCTCCGTACTTTGCCCCCTGTCTGGTGTAATGTAATGTAATGTAATGAAGGGAGTAAACCCCTTCCCCAGGATTACTTCCCTTTCTAATCGAAGTGTCAGACGAGGATTGTGTTTTGGCTCTTTTCGTTTGACTTGTATTATGTTTTGGGGGGGTTTGTTTTGTTTTGGGGGATTTTTATTTAGCTGGTTTTAGCTGGGTTTTGGTGGTGGTGGTGTGGTGGGGGGGGGGGGGGGGGTTGTGGTGATTTTTTTTTTTGGGGGGAGGGGGTTTCGGTGTTTTTTTGTTTTGTTTGTTGAGGTGGGGTTTTTTTGGTGTCTTTTCCAGGAAACAATAAAGTTAGAGATAAGAAAGATGGAAGGGATAGGCTAGGGGAGAATGGGGGCGGAACAGAGTGTGTGTCTGGAAGAGAGAGAGAGAGAGAGAGAGAGAGAGAGAGAGAGAGAGAGAGAGAGAGAGAGAGAGAGAGAGAGAGAGAGAGAGAGAGAGACAGACAGACAGACAGACAGACAGACAGACAGAGAGAGAGAGAGAGAGAGAGAGAGAGAGAGAGAGAGAGAGAGAGAGAGAGAGAGAGAGAGAGAGAGAGAGAGAGAGAGAGAGAACAGACAGACAGACAGACAGACAGACAGACAGACAGACAGACAGACAGACAGACAGATAGACAGACAGAGAAGGAGGAAGGGAAGGGAACTGAATGAACATTTTCTTTGAGAAAGATAGAGACAAATCGACAGACAGACATACTGAAAGGGGGAAGGAAGGAAGGAAGGAAGGAAGGAAGGAAGGAAGGAAGGAAGGAAGGAAGGAATAACTTTTGAGAGAAAAAGACATGGAAAGACAGAGACAGGAGAGACAGACACACACACACACAGAGGCAGACAGATAGACAGACACACAGACAGACACACAGACAGGCGCACACACACACACACACACACACACACACACACACACACACACACACACAGAGGCAGACAGATAGACACACAGACAGACACACAGACAGGCACACACACACACACACACACACACACACAGAGGCAGACAGATAGACAGACACACAGACAGACACACAGACAGGCACACACACACACACACACACACACACACACACACACACACACACACACACACCACACCACAACACACCACAACACACCACAACAGACAGACAGACAGACACACACACACACACACACACACACACACACACACACAACACACACACACACACACACACACACACACACACACACACACACACACACACCACACACACGTACACACACACACGCGTACACACATTTTCCCCAGAAGAAAAGAATCCCCTTTTTGGCACCTGCAATGCAGAAGATTTCCTTTTAACTAGTGGGAAGAAAAAACAACAACACTTCTGCCTTCCATGATACCTGCCCCCCCCCCCCCCCCCCCTCCCTCTCTCAGCCCCGAAAAGGGTTCAAAAGACTTAAACCCCCGGCCCTCCAAATTCTTGCCTCTGTGCCAAAACGGCCTCAGATGGTAAGAGCTATATATAACCTATCTCTGTTAGCATCTCTGCCTCTGTCTCTCTCTGTGTCTCTGCCTCTTCTCTCTGTCTTTTTGTCTCTGTCTTTCTCACTCTCTCTATCTCTCTCTGTCTGTAGATCTGTCTGTCTGTCTGTCTCTCTCTGTCTCTCTCTCTCTGTCTGTCTCTCTCTCTCTGTCTGTCTGTCTGTCTGTCTGTCTGTCTGTCTGTCTGTCTCTCTCCATCCATCCCTCCTACCCCCTCTCTCTCAAGCTGTGTCTCTCCATCTCTTTCTTTGTCTGTCTGTCTGTCTGTCTCTCTCTGTCCACCCCCCTCTCTCTCCCTCGGTCTGTCTGTCTGTCTGTCTGTCTGTCTGTCTGTCTCTCTCTCTCTCTCTCTCCATCCCCATCCTAATCTTTTTTCCAGTCTAATCTCTCCTATTCTATCTCTCCCCCTTTCTATATTCCATTTCTTCTGCTACTCTATGCCGTTGTATGTGCCGTATCTTTCACCCATTCTAAGCTAAGCTACCTGGCTGGCTAACTGGCTAACTGGCCTGGCTGTCAGAGAACTTATCTAGACCATCCAGTTGCCTGCTGCCAGCAGCCTAAGTCCTCTCTCTCTCTCTCTCTCTCCTCTCTCTCTCTCTCTCTCTCTCTCTCTCTCTCTCTCTCTCTCTCTCTCTCTCTCTGATACTCTACTATAGATCATATGTTCACTCTGCTTGCGTTTGTTCAGAAACAGTTTAGTCATAGCCGTAAACTCTATGTGGCATTTATTGACTTTGAAAAGGCATTTGATTCTGTTAATAGAAACTTGTTGTGGCCTGTTCTCCAGAAAAATGGTGTGACGGGTAAATTATTACGTTGTTTGAGAGCCATGTATCAGAATGTCAAAAGTAGAATAAGATGTGGTACTAAACTGACTGACATAATATACTGTACCACTGGTGTTAAACAGGGTGATGTATGTAGCCCTTTACTGTTTTCTGTTTTCATTAATGAGTTAGCCAGAGAAGTCATCAATAATGGTAAACATGGTGCCACTTTCTCCCAAGATGTCACAGAATTGTTTATTCTTCTACTTGCTGATGATGTTATCCTGCTATCTGAAACAGTTGTTGGCTTACAAAAGCAGTTAAATAGCTTGAGCAGTGCTGCATCGGCACTTGATCTTAGGGTTAATCTGAATAAGAGCAATATCGTTGTATTCAGAAAAGGTGGGCATTTAGCTGTTCATGAAAAATGGTTGTACAATGGAAAAGTCATGCCTGTGATTAATGTATATAAATATTTAGGAATCTGTTTTTCTACAAAACTTAGTTTCACAACTGCATGTAAAGATCTGCAAGTCGAGGTAAACGAAGCTTGTTATTGGTTTTGAGGAAATTGCGAATATTGAATAATAACTCTTTTGACCTGTTCATTAAAATATTTGATGCCCAAATACAACCCACTGTGCTATATGGTGCAGAAATTTGGGGTTTGGATGCAGCTGTAACGCATTGTGAATCAGTGCACCTCTTTGCAGTAAAGCAGTTCTTAGGCTTAGATAGACGAACGCCCAATGACCTTGTGTATAGTGAAACTAATAGATATCCTCTGTCTGTTAATGCTGCTGTAAGATGTATTAGATACTGGATTAAGATTCTACATATGGATGAGAACAGGCTACCTTTTAAATCTTACAAGATGCTTTATGATCTAGATGTGAAAGGGAAAAACAACTGGGCTACACAAATACGCACCTGTTTATGTGAACTTGGTTTTGGATTTGTTTGACTCAATCAAGGTGTTGGAAGTTGTAGAGAATTTATAAACACTTTCAGACAAAGACTGATTGACTGCCGATGGCAGCAATGGAATGATCATATACAAACCAGTGAAAGGTATCAAATGTATAGACAATTTATAAGTGCACATGATATCAAACCTTACTTAAAGCTTGATATGGACATACATTTGAAAAGAATTATGTCAAAGTTTAGACTTGGTGTATCAGATATAAATGTTCATAAATTCAGATACAGAGGATATGATGCTGATGACCTCAGGTTACTATGCCCGTTATGTAAGCAAGCACCTGAAAATGAGGTGCATTTTGTGTTATGCTGCCCAGTGCTAGAGGATGTTAGGCAGAGTTACATC
>JASPKP010000997.1:32500-33581 GCA_030674155.1 Stramonita haemastoma
AGAACAAGGAGAAGAAGAAGGAGAAGAAGAAGAGAAGAAGAAGAAAAGAGAAAGAAGAAGAAGAAGAAGAAGAACAAGAACAAGAACAAGCAGAAGAACAAGCAGAAGAACAAGCAGAAGAACAAGCAGAAGAAGAAGAAGAAGAAGAAGAAGAAGAAGAAGAAGAAGAAGAAGAAGAAGAAGAAGAACAAGAACAACAATAACAACAACAATAACAACAACAAGAGGTATCAAATGGAACATGTATAGCACTGAATAAGCAATACACAAAAAAGCATACACCACCACACGAACAACACAAACCTCAGATATTAAACTTTTCAATCAAATCTGCAGCAGCAGCAACAACAACAAAACCAACCAACAAGCAAACACAGAAACGGTCCACCATCACTCTCTAACTAGATGGTCCATCCATATCCCTCCTCTTCACCTGGAAGTCTTCTTCAATCCAAGCTGGTGGCCACATGCACTCTTCTTCTGTTTCTCTGTGTCTACTGTTTTGTACCGGTCCTTCACTTCACTTAAGCCTGTGTTGTTATTGTTTTTTTTTTCCCCCTAACACCTGCACACTCCAATAATGCTCCGCTCCCTGGCTCCCGGATCCTTCATTTCTTTTCCTCCCTGTGGCTAATTTGCCGACTGTGTATACTAAGGAGCTAGCCCTGAGAAGAGTGTTTGGTGGTTTCTTTTGGGGTTTTTTTTGTGTTGTTCTTCAAACTCAAGGTTGTCTAGGATTTGCAGACTTTGTGGTAGCTGTGAGGGTTCAGGTTCGGTTTTGTGGGAGTGAGTGTGTGTGTGTGTGTGTGTGTGTGTGTGTGTGGTGTGGTTGTGTGTGTGTGTGTGTGTGTGCGCGCGCGCGCGCGCGTGCGTGCGTGCGTGTGTGTGTGTGGAGTGTGTGTGTGTGTGTTTGTGGGGGGAGATGGGGGGAAGGAGGGGGGCAGGGGGTGTATGTGGATGTCTAAGTGAGAGAGGAGGAAGGGGAGGAGAGAAAGAAAAGACACATAGAGAGATGAACGGATGACAAACAGAAACAGACAGGGGCAGAGAGGGAAGGGAGGAGGGAGGGAGAGAGAGAGAG